>JAIPRM010006673.1:0-18305 GCA_025469315.1 Stegophylla sp. TES_Ste_2020 | reverse complement strand
TTATATTATTGTAATGGTACAAAGATATGAAATATTTTAGTATAAATATTGTAAGATATTGTAATAATTCAAGAATATTATTTCTTATATTTTAATACTATTGAGATTTATATAAAATTAAATAAATTTAATTACCAATATATTAGGACTTCTTTTTTTTTTTTTTTTTTTTTAGAGTCGGAGGGGGGGGTGTCCAGACATGGAGGACACCCCCCCAATATATGCCACTGATAATATGATATAAGATGTAATCCGGCTACCAATTAATTTGATTTACATGTTATATTACACGAATAATCAAAAGAAATCTGTAAATTATATGTATGTATGGTACTGTTACAGTCGCATAAAACAATTGATATACCTCGGCATTGACATAAGTCATGATTATCGTCAAAAATAAACAATTAATTTAGTTTTAATAAAATTGAAATTAAGCACCCGAATTTCTGATGGGTTTAAATTATGCAAATAAACACTTAACTAATTGCATTGTTCGCATTTCTCCTCTTTGACACAAAATTTAAAAAAAATCCTTCACTAACGTTCGTTTAGAAAAGTGTGTATAGAACAGGAAGTACTGAAAAAATAAAAAGTAATTATAATCAATCTCAGAAATATATATACCGTATTATAGTCTGTTGTACGGTGGGATTACGTTACACGAAATAAAAAGTAATCGTTAATTGGAATTTTGTACATTCATTAAGCACGCTATATATAAATATTATTTTAAATAACATATTTTATACATGATTATAGGAACTTAGGGATGAATATAATCCAAGTGCGAATTTCTGTTAAATTTAAAATGATTTATTTATTTATTATAAACGGGTTGATACCCTTTGAAAGTAGTAGTACAGTAAAATCTTAACATAACAAAAATCAAAATAGCTAAAAACTAAAAGGAAAACAATGAAAGAAATACAAATAACAAAGTAATAGTTTGTAACATTAACAATAAGATCAACAAATAAGTTGTAGCAAGAATTAATAATTAGTTACATATTTTGAACTCAATTAACAATATACAATTAAATAACAACCAGACTCAATGCTGTAAATACATTTTGCTTATGATGTAACAGATATCGTTTTAATCAACGAGTTTATCAGTGTTTACACCCAATTTTATTAGTTATTTTTTACAAATATTGACGCAATTGAGTTCGAATTCAAGGGATGTTAAATTATTAAAGCATCTCAAATTAATTTACCGACACCGTGCTGCGTTGGGTTCTTGTGAAGTGTTAATTCAATATTAAATACGCTATTAATACTTGATTACGCCGTACAACGCTGTATCCAACCATAGAGTACAATTTGTTTAAGAGAGTACATGAGACGAATAGTTTCTTGTGTGAATATTGCAAAATTACCATTAAAATACATAATTTATACCTTAAACTTATTAAAACCAATTTTTAGATTTTGAGTGGAATGAAGAAGCTCGTGTTTTTATAGAGATGTAATTTTCTTTTCTTTTTTTTTCCAATTAACTCTTTTTCGTATAAAAATATTTGTCCTAAAGTTTCGATAAACGAATTTTTAAATCAAAATTCGCTTTTAGATGGTACTTTTAAAAGGCAATTTTTCGAAATTCTCAAAAGTTTTCTCTGATTTCACAAAAACACTTTAAACACTGCCTTTTTTAAATCAAAAATGAATTATGAAAATTTAATTATAGACAGTCAATAGTATGAGAATAGTTTCAGTGTGAGAAAATTTTGAAAATGCAAAAACAAATGAATTGAAATTTTTTTTGACTCTTTTTTTCTCATCAAATATTTTTTTCCTGTTTTTTGTTAACAGAGGGTTATAAAAAAGTACAAAATAATTTTTGTTTTTTTTTTAGAATTAATAAAATTTATAATTTTCAAGGAAAATTGTCTAATATAAACTGAGGCTCCACTCAGAATCATTTTATTGAAGAAATGATGTATCGTTTCTTTAAAATTTAACACACCTACTAAGAATATACCACCTGAGAAGCAAAAAATACCCATGGTATGAAGTATATCCGGCCTTTTTAATATCAAAATCTTTGAACTGAAATCTGAAAATTAAATATTTGTGTTAAAAGTCAATTTTACAAAAAAAAAAAAAATACAAAGCATCCCTTGGGACTTCTTATGTATAAGAATCCTACAAATATAGCTGTGAATAATCTTAACACGTATAATTAGTGTAAACGGATTGTAATTTATACTATAATATTCTAATTAGCAGAGACGCAGAGTTGATATTATAACGTTTAATCTGTTATTGTAATACGCCAACACAGCAGATGTTGCCATAGTAGGGCATATTTGATTAGAATATAAATTAACAATAGAGAACTCTAAGAAATAGCCTTTTTTCAAAAGTAAATTATGTAAATACAATATCAGCTAAGAGGTCAGGGCAGATCATGGACAACAAAGTCTAGACACTCAATTAATTAGACGTATTTAACTTCAAACTTGACAGAGGATAGTAATATCACGTCAGTCACTAAAAGATTTTTGAACTTGGATATAATATTTGAATTCATTCGAATTCGGAAGTTATTTGAAATATTTGATACTTGGAAATATTTACAATGTTTAATAAATTTATAAAATATATATTTGATTTATTTTAAAAGAACAGTATATTATTCAGTTGAATTTCCTGTAACAGTCGTAGTGTGAGAGCGGCACATGGTAATCAGCGTAGGCAGCTGACTACTACGTGACGGTTGTTTTATTTATGTGATATGGAAGTTCAAATTAATTGAGCATCAATATGGTACTTAAATTAAGAGAGAACTCGTAATGAAATAAAATATCTTTTTATCGTATATTTTCATAAAAATAAATAGGCTGGAGGTCCAAAAGTCCAAAAGTCTAAAATTCCGCGAATAAAAATATAAAATACAAGAAACTTAAAAATTATTTGTAATTTATTGCTTTAAACTACCTAAATTATTTACTTAAACAATTAATAATGATAAATTGTGAGTTAATTTTTGTTCTTAATCATGTATATGATTCCAAAAATAGTCCAAAAATTTCATACATTTTACATTATATATTTTATTTTCTCATAGATGATAAAAATATGGATAGGACATAAACGTTTTATTACCGGTCATCAAGTATTATGAAATTGAGGCCGATTGTTTATAATGTGGTAGGTGAATATACCACCAAGAAACCAATCAAAATACAATTTTTATCGTTTAAATCATTCTATTTTAATATTAATTGAAAATAAATAAATTAACAAGAGTTGGTAGTAGTTTAATAAAAACGATATTTTGTTGATTTAAATGAAATAATATCCTAACATAAACAAACGGAATTTGTAGGACCGCAAAAATATAGTGACCTCAGTTGGATATTATGTTCCATCCATGTTTTTATTATCTATGTATTTTCAAGAAATATCAGAAAATCATCTGTGTGGTATTTTCATGAGGTTATTTCTAAACGAAAAACCACCAAAATAATGGGGGGAATTATTATATTTTTTTATATACTATAGATTTACACAAAATCGATTTAATTAACTTATCAGAACTCTATATGTTACTCTAGTAATTAGTTGTGATATTATAACAAAAACTAGATCATTGTTTCTTTGTCTACGGTACGCGGAAAACATATGGGTTGTACGTGAATAATAGTAAAAGTAATAATTGTTAATTTTGCATTTTACTTTTGTACGTTAATGCAGAATGTGTTTTTTTTTTAATGACAATAAAATATATAAGTAATATAACAAAACTACACCATATAGTCCAACTCCAACCATATAAAATAACGTAAACTCAATTTTTTTATTAAGAAAATAAAACGTTTTTAGGTGAACTGCCGAGTGAAAATTTTCAAAATATGTTGGTGGCCAGACATAAAAATTTTGAAAAAAGCTGAACTTGATAGTTCACTTAATTTATTTCATTTCTAGTGTGTACCTATAGGTTCTTAGTTTAAAATCAAAATAATTGGCTGGAATGAACAACTATGGGAATAATGAATATATTTATTAATTTTGATAGATGACTTGAGGGTACACAATGTACATACTATAATATTATGTGTCTATAACCGCGTAAGTCTATGATGTCTAATACTGTATATAGCCTGAATGAGAATTAATTTACAATACGTTACGTGAAACAATAAAACGCATACTAAAATAATAAAACGTAAATTTTTTAATCTAATAAATTAAAAATTTCCAGTGAAATTTAGACGCTCTTTTTGTGAGTGAAAATGTAACAATATCAAAAACGATGAATACAACATCAACAGAAAGCGTGGTGTTTTTACAGTCGAAGTGATGTACATTTCCATTCTCAAATATCTGGGTGCTACGTAAATGACTGCAACGGAATAAAAGGCGTGAACACCGGTTATGATATATTTTATGAAAACAAATTAATTTTGCTCGATGCAACACGCCGTTGAATATTTATTAAATTATTTTAATTATTATTACGCTCCCCGTATTCACAAGAATGAATTTCGCGTCATTGATTAAAACGCACGTACACAGTGTGTATACCAGCAGCTTATGGCTATGGAGTGTAACTTGTTATATGCAAATGAGATAAATTCAAAATCATGTGCACGTGTACGCGGTACGTTGTGCGTGTGTGTAAAAAACGCTCGAGGCAAATAATTATTGTTGTATCTGAGTAGTAGCTTTTTTTTTTTTATTAAACGCGCGACCTATAGGCCCATGCGTTGATCGAATTTTTCGCCCCGTAGGTAAACTCCAATTATATGAATGATTAAAAAACGGCCGAAAAGTGTTTACGCGATAAAAAATATTAACAGAAATATTATTCAACTCTCGCGGTGTACATTTTGATTTTAAATGTTTTATGCAGATTTCGGTAGTATTAATATAATTATAATTTTGAGAGTTGCGAGTTAAAATACACTAACGACGAGTATTAGCCATATTTTATAATTACCAAATATTATGCGGCGTTATCATAATAGGATTGCAAGTCATCGTCTTGAAAAAATAATTAATGTTGTAAGTAGGTCAAAATAATAAATAGTACCTAACTACATTAAAAAAAAAAAAAAAAAAAACAGACGGTATGTATGTATTGATCAATTGGGTTCGAGTTCATTTTTCACCAGAGAGAATTAAAGTTATTTTTTAATTAAGTGGGCAGAGTACCTGCACCTACCCACCTGACTATCTGCACATAGATGCATGTGCGCGCGTGTTAAAATTCTTAAATAATAATAATGATTAATAATTGTTTTACCCGTTCTCCACGCTTGGTGTACATAATACGTCAACGGCGTACCTATTGTTATATTTTGTTAATCGTCGTCTCGAAATAAAGCGATGTCATTAACTGCACCTTTCATCTACACTACTTGCCGTGGTTATTATTATTATTGTTCCGAAATCCAAAAACGTACAGTAACAGCACACGACCGTGTTGAAAATCACTTATACGGCGGTGACAATTCCGTTTTTAAATTAATGTTCGTATTTCCGTCCACCAATGTGGACCGTTGACTTACGATTGCGTATTATGAATAATGCAGTAGCGAGAGCTGTAACGCTATTGATGGATATAATTCTTAATTTATCAACGTACACACGGCGTAATAAGATAAATGACAATGGCAAATAATGAAAAACAAAAAAAAAAAACGTGCAATTGAATTCGAAACGATTGAAGACGAAAACAGAATTTATATTATAGTAAATTATTTTGGAACGCGAGCAATGACATTGTTAGTGATCGATTGATATATTTTGTCAAAAGTCTGAGGGGGAAAACAAATTGATTAATGATTATTGTTTTATCAGATAGACAAAAGCTGCAGTTTCCGACGATTTGCACACGAGTAATTTCTCAGCACTATTAAGAGGACGCTACACAAGTATGTGTTGTCGCCGTCTTACCGACGTACAACATTTGAATATTACAGTCAACTAGTGACCTATCATAAAACTTAAAAATGAGATCATAATCTGTGATTTTAAGTGAGTTTTTTGTGATATTTCAATTTTTAAGTGAGTTATAAATCCGTAAAGTATAACAATTTCAAAATGTTCGTAACTCGCTTGAAAACTGAAATATTTACGAAAAACCTATGAACAATCACAGATGATGTTTTCATATTTAAGTTTTATATTAGGTCACTTGACCTTAATATTCAAACTGACGTTACGAAATTGTTTCTACTGAACGTGAATTCACTATGTTGTATGTTAGTAAGACGAAGACAACACATAACGGGTGTAGGCATTCTCTTGATCGTGTTTGGCGTGAATCTGCTTTATTCATTAATTATCACCTTTTTTTTTCCACCCGAACACGTTACGATTACGTAAGAGCTGGTTTTATAGACCGAATTCGAATCTTAGCTGAAATATTATAATATACGTATAATAACCGTTTTAAGTGGTACTGAAATATTTCACTGCAGAGATGTAATCTTCCTTTATTTTATCCATACAACATTTTTATCTGTAATTTTAATAAGTATACGAGGCACGAATGTATTTTTTCATGTAAGATGTCACCAAATCATTTTGCATAATATTAATAACACGTTATTCCTATCGGTGATGTCCTGAGAGAACAATTACGTTTATACGAATACGGGTGATTTATTTTTTTATGTTATTTATTGTATCAAGAAACAATAGAAACACATAAGGATCAGACGATCTGTATAATTCCTTTATTAAGTTCATTGTAGACAAAACATTTTTTGTGGAAGTTTTTTGCCAATGAGTTAGAAAAACCAATATTAATTTGTGAAAAAATTATGATTATTTAGTTTTAGTAATATTTTTTAGAAAATAATTACTTTTGATTTTAACTCGATCGGTTTCAAAAACCATAGCCCTTATAAATAAGCACTAAATTCGACGTGTATAAAAATTATAATTATTTAAACATACTATTTACTAAATCATTGGTTCCCAATCTTTTTGATTCCATTCCCCTTTGTAATTTTTCAAAAATCTAATTTTCCCCCCTTGTAATTTTTCAAAAATATTATTCCTTCTTGAAAATTCTCAAAATTCTGATGCCCTTTAAAATAGAGTTTTATCTTTTTTTTTTTTTTTTTTTTTTTTTTTTTTTTTTAGCCATACAAATAAACTATACAAAATAACTACCTATAAGTATACGTATATTTATAAAACTAATGAATTTTTATTTTCATTTATTTTATTAATTAGATATTAATTAACCATACTAACTCATAATATTTTAAAAGCAAAAATATTAATTTAAAGTGTAAAATATTAATTAAATTATTGAAGTAGATTTAAAATGAATTTTTTTTATAAAATTAAAAAAAAAATTCTCGTAATTTCATCATCACAGAATTCCTCCCTGTACAATATCTTAATTCCCCCCTGGGGGGAATTTTCCACCGGTTGGGAACTACTGTACTAAACACATATGTTACAGGTGGCCCGGTGGTTAGGTATAGTTTTCAAAATTAATTAAATAACACACCTTTTATTCGCATCACCCGATTTATCAAAGTGACCTACTGAACTAAGGAAATCGGTTACCTATCTATATTGTAATATTTGGAATTTTTTCGTATTTAGTAGATGTTATTTTCTTAATGGTCGACAAAATATTGTATCCGCATAAAACCATGATATATCCAGAATCCACATATCCATTATTCAAGTCTTTTTTAAACTTTGAGCCATGACCCACTGGTGGATAACGAGAAAATTTTTGTAACTACATACGTTCTAAAAAATTAATATTTTTGACGAAACCATGTAGTATAGTTGAACATTTGCATACATTTGAAAATTTAATTTAATTTAAACTAATAAATTAACAAGCAATAAACCTACTTTTTATCCTATTAATGCAGAACCATGTGAGTAGCGATAGATTTTCTAGGACAAATTTTGGTCGAAGTCCTAAAAAGACTGGAAACCTCTGCATTATTCTATTATATAATATGTTCAATAATTGTACAAATATATCTGCACTTTTTATTTTGTAGTTCAGCTATGATTTATTTCAAAAATCGGTATAAGTTGGTTAAAACAATTTTGCAAATAGTTGCGTATATATTATATAAATTTACCATTTGTAAATACTCAAAAAGAAATAATAAACGTCATATTTGAGACACATTTTCAAAGCGGTGAATATTTCTATGGGAACTAATATTAGGTAATTTAAGATAATGTAATATGATAGCATAAGAAAAACTCTATAGCTTGAGAAAATGTTTACACACATATTAAATTATTAAAATTGTATTTAATTTTGCATGTTCTAAGAATAAATTATATAAATTGCTGAATATTTTCAAATATTTCTTTTCTAAATGTTTATTTGATATTATTTTTCTTCATAGTTCTTCAGTTTTGATGATTGAGGAATTATTTAAATTGCGAAAAATCCAAGATTAATAATTTAACAATATAAATAAACTCTGTACGAATATTGAATACGGTTCTTATTTTTAATCAAAAAAATTAGAATGATAACATTACCAAAACATTGTACAGAGCTGGATAGCGTATAATTCAAATGTCGATAGTTTTATTAACATAATTGTGCGATGTGTTCAAAAGTGTTGAAAAGTTTCAACTAAATATTATAATGTTAATAATTAAAATAAATTATCCTAAATTAGTTAGTATCTATTCTGAACATTAATAATTTATTATGACAATAGTTGTATATTATTTATATGTCTAGAATATCTACATTGAACAAAAATAGTGATAATTTGTAAACATTAGATGGAGGGAGTGAATTCACAATACGGTACTTATAGGTAGAAATTACATTGAAGTATTGTGATATTGTTTTAAAATAGAAAATTTTGAAGTTTACTTACGTTAAATTATTGCCTAGCACCATTTCAACAAATTTAATTAAATAGGTACTAAAAAATTTTATACATAAAATAAAATCGTAATAATAATAAAATGTGATTTGTACAAATGCCTTAAGCAAAATCTCGATTTTCTAATTCTTCCTATCAGTGTCAAATTAATCGACTGTAATACTGTAAGCAAAAAACAAATTACAGTCTTTTTATATAAGTAAATAATTAATTGTATTGTACTTTATATTTTTCATAAAGCACTTTATTATTTTTGAGAATCCATCAAATTTCAATATAACATTGCAATTATGAGAATTATATTGATCAAAGGTACATGTTAAAGATTTTTATTTTCAAAATTTACAAATAAACTATAAATATGAGCCGTAAATTAAGTATCAATATATGACACATGTATAATATACTTATGTATAGTAAAAAACAATAATATTATATAATAATGTGTGCCAATAAAGAAAATATAAGTTTTACTATGGGATTAGATTTTTTTTTAAGAATATTAAAAATGTTAATCTACACACTCAATGATTTTTGGCGTGAATTTATGCTGCAAAATCGTTTACAATATGCCATATAGCACATCATCAAAGTCAGTTTCGTGACTAATTCTATCTATATTGCTTATAAACTCAATGAGTTCAATCTATCCTCATCTGTAATATGATAGAACTTAAAAAGTTTTTGTTAAAAATTATTTGCAGATATTGACTATGAACTAGTAGTGATAATTCAATGAACACAAAATTATTTTTATTTTTTACAACAATATTTTGAAGCTAGGATTTATAATGAAAATGTTTAACAAAAAAATATTTTTCTAAATCATCGTTATAAAAATATAATAATTTTATTACAAGCAGCATATCTCTTTTCTAGTTCACTTTCCTGTCGATCTGAAATTTGAAAATATGTTTCCATTTAAACTCTTCTCATCCAGTAATATTAACTTCATTTTTCCTAGTTTCGTCTGCTTGAATTTTACATCTAGTTGTATCTGTTGTTTTAAGAAATTTTTAACCATTCAAAGTATTTGATTTTAAAATACCTTACCGTGAAGTAGATGCAGCAACATAAAAATGAAGTTTTTGAATAGTGCAGAAAAATGACGCCTCTTCCTTATCATATTCAACAACATAGGTATTACGATAATGCGGCTCCGGCAGTAATGCCAGAAAGATATGTAATATTTAGCCACAATTTTATTTCAGACCCCTGATATCGGGCCATCAACATGTTTTGATAGTAATTATACATTTCAAAGGTTTGTTTCATACAATATGTTTCCAAACTTGTACAGATTTGCAAAAGAATACTGGGACATATTTCACACAATGGGTATTCTTCGCTCATAAAGTTGGATCCTCTTGGTGGGTGTATTAAATTAAAAAAACAATAAACGACAAATCATTTCTTCAATAAAATGATTCTGAGTGGAGCTTCAGTTTACTCAAAACAATTTTACATAAAAATTATAAAGTTTATTATTATGGTAAAAAAAAAAAAAAAATTGCTAAAAACTTAACCATTTTTATACTTTACATTTTTATACATTATTAACAGAAGAAAGAAAAACAACTTGGTGAGAAAAATAATTATTTTCTTGCAGCAAAACATTTCTAATATTACTGTCTATTTATATTTAAATTTACATTTTAACAGCGTTTTTGTCAAAAGCTGAGAAAACTATTGAAAATTTCGAAAAGTGACTTCTTAAAAGTACCATATAAAACAGCGATTCTCTCTAGATTTAGTGGTCAATTCTGATTCAAATAGTTTTTGATCGAAACTTTCGGAAAAGTATTTCTATACAAAAAAGTGTTTACAGAAAAATAATTGAAAATTACCATTATTTTAAATACACTAACTATTCCACTCTACTCAGAATCTAAAAATATCACTTCGAGAATTTGCCTCCACTGAAATATTGCCACTGTAAAGCAAGTTTTCACTTTGTTTACTGGAAAATATGCCACTGTTTCTTATATGTGTCGTATTCTCAGTCAATGATGGTGTATTCCAATTTTAACCTCAAAATTTTACACATGATATTATATTGTCATGGTACTAGAGCAGTGGTTCCCAAACTTTTTACACTTGCGGCACATCAATATTAATTGTAATAACTCACGGTACACTTTCAATGTACGTTATCTACTTCCAGTGGGGTATGCTAATAAGGGAATTATTCTTATTGACCCCACTTTTATCGCCTGTATTATATTTTTTTTCTGAATAAAATTTCTTTCTTTAGTTTTTCTAAACATTGTAAGGAACGCTACTTAAAAATATCTAAAAATATTTTAATTTAAATTATACAAATATTTTACAATTAGTCACATTTTGACTATATATGTATTCTATTAGGTATAAGGTAACCAAATCCGATAACATAATTTAACAAATACATACCCATCATGTCTAACGAATAATAATAAAAAGCATTTCCGTGGAAGGATTAGAAAGTTAAGTATATTGAAAATGTACTGTTTTTGTCACAAAAAAATTGCAATTTATTTTAAGTTATATACGACGTGATGCAAAATTAAACTCATTAAACGGTGTAACCCTATGAAGAATGTGACTCCAATGATATTTCATCAGGTTACTAAATCACATTTTGAGGAAACAGGAAGCTATAAAAATAAAATATTAAGATTTTATAATAATTATTTAGTTCTCTGTGATACATTGTATAATAAGAAACATTCAATTAGTTAATTATGTTAAATTTAATTGATTAAAATTTTAACGCACACCTACAACATTATCAAGTCATACTAATGTGCCGCGGCACACCCTTTGGGAAACACTGTACTAGAGAATGACTAGCGACGAACGGTGTCAACGTGGGTATTTACCCGTTACACGATAGTAAGTGAAATACGAGAAGCTTTACGAACGGAAATTTGAATAATTGTCGAGGGGAATTAAATTTTAATGGCATGTCTCGGATTCGGATGGAATTAAAAAAAAATAAATAAAAAAAATACGGTGGTAACGCAAAATAATACGGTGCAGAATCATCGCGTGTGCGTTTTGAGACATAATAACGTTGATTTCGTCTATTCGAATATCATAAGCCAAACAATAATAGTATATAGTAACAGACCAGTGGTATGGGAGAGAGAAAAGGATAGATAATAAAAAAAAAACAATAGGTTTATATTATTATAGTGCGTTGCCTACTCGATGTGTTCGACCGTCGTCGGCCAGACTACATTTGATTTTTTTTTTTTCTTATTCTTTTTTTTTTTTTTGTCCATTAGGGATGCTAAAACGAAAACGAACTACGTATACACATATTATTATGCCTACGTAATAAATGCGTAGCATATAATAACACATCGTATACGTCTTATAACCATTATATTATTATTATTATTATTATTATTATATATTATTATGTATACCGCGCGCGTCTGCTCGATGACCGTCACGCGTTTAGCAAACAATAAAATGCACGTAATAATACGATTTCGTTTGGCAACGTTGCACCCGTTTTTTCGTAGAATTCGTGTTCTATTTCGTTGTTTCACAAAGCGTATTTTCCCTTTGACACCGCGCCGCGGCCGCCAGTACGAAGAATCGTATTAATACGTTGCCTAAAGGGACACAAACTAGCGAAATCAGGTTCTACATACGCCCAAAACTAGTTCCCCGTCGGTCTATCCGAGAGCTTGGTGATAACGAGACTGGGAATAATGCATTTATTTTTTATTTTTTTCATTCCCATTCCACCGGTGGGTACACATAAATTTATCGCGCACAGGTAATAATTATAATACAATACGCGGATAGGTACGTTTTATAATATATTATAACGTGCCAGTTGGAAGAGAAAAGAAAAAACGGTATAAATTACACTGCCGCCGCCGTTCACAATAACGTCGATTCACAATAATAGCGTATAAAATACAAAGATGATCGCTCGTGCGACGGAGAGTCCAAAAAAAACTAAACGAGAATAAATCGTTTTACAAAATACAAAATACTATTTATCTAGTTGACCGTGCTTGTGCGTGCGCGCGCGTGTGCGTCAACAAGTGCTCGAATTTCGAGTACTGTATTGCATTATTACTATTATTATTCTTATTATTATTATATACTGTTTGTAAGAGAGTTTTATTTAAAGATCGAAATCGGAGTACGGTGGTTCGTGGGACGATTTAATTGGCCGTTTATTTATTTCGTTTACGACTCGCGCCAGTTGTTGTACTACATGATATTATATAGTACGCGCGCGCTTCTCTTAGCCGCGTGGAAACATAATATTATAGAATTAAGACTTCAATAGCAGTAAAATTATTGCGTTTTTTTTTTCCAGATGTACCGCGCGCGTTCGTGGGTGGATTTATATATTACACTCGTACATAAAAATAAACGCGGTAGAATGAAAAAAACGGGAGGAGGGGAAATGGAGAAGTGAATAAAAAAAAATGAAACGGTACACAGTGAACGCCGCAAAGCGTATAATCGTAGCGCGCCAAAATTAGTAATTTTGAATTTCGAAAATTATTTATTTTCAGTACACCGTAATAATATATAGTACACGACCCAAATAAACAAAATAAAGCAAGAAATCGTAGCATCCATGCCAAAAACAACCGAGGAATACGATCAAATGAATTGTATAGTATATATGAATGTTTATAAGGATTGTATATTTAATAATAGTCTTAACTAAACGTATGCGCGAACAATAGTGTGTCCAGGGCGAGGGAGGAGAAGGAATATAACCTCCTTGCCCATTAGTCAATTTTATTTACAAGAGTATTATGTCATACTTACTGGTGCAAAAAAACGAGTCCAAATCGTAGATTATATTAGATACGCAATAATATGAAAAATATTCTAGTAAATGCAAATGTTAAATATGTGAAAAATATTTCTGATAATATTTCCTCATCAAATATTTTTTTTTTCTGTTCCCTAATAATAATCAGTCGTTTCTTTAAATCCTAACACACCCACCAAGTTCCACTCAATGAGTGGAGAATACAAATGGTCCGAAGTATGCCCGGCATTTTGAATACAAATTTCCAGTCAAAGCAATTATTGATAAATACCTCGTCTAGAAAGTTTAAACGTACTATTATAAAGTTTATTATGTTTGTGTATATTTATGATAATTTTTATAATTATTTTATTATTCACGTGTCAACAGATTCAGTATAAAATACAATATATTTTAGTATGATGTATCTGATTACATTTTGGTATAATGTATTGAATTCATAAAATGAACATAATGCTTTTTCTTCGTTTCGTAGTCACAGTTATTGTTAAACGTATATCAATCGATCGAGTTGTGTCTTGTGTGATATGGATTTTCATATTAGATTTGTCCATAGGTATTAATCAATTATTTTATATTTTGAAGTAAATTTCTCATTTGTTTAAAATTCATGAATTAAATTTGATTAATTTGTAAATCAGTACATTATTATCAAATTCAATTGGATTATTTTTGCAAAAACCTGAAAAGTCAATTTAAATTAAAAATTATGACAAATTAAATTCCGACTTGTTATAAATTAAAGTAAAGTAAAGTAAAACAAAGATAAGTTAAGTAAAGACAAGATAGTTGAATATACTTTGTACCACGGATATTTTTCACTCCTCGGATCAGATACTCTTGGTGGATGTGTAGAAATTTGAAGAAACAAAAATGATTTCTACAATAATACAATTCTGAATGACGGGAGTTAATAATATAAAGGACAGTAAAAGTCTTAATTTTCAACAAATCCATCAAGAGTATCTGACCTGAAGAGCGAAGAATACTCGTTGTGCGAAGTATGTCCGACTTTCTTATCTATACTTCACTCATCATTGCTTTACTTTACTTTACTTTACTTATCTTTGTTTTACTTTGCTTTACTTTATTTTACTTTTTTTTTCCAATAAATAAAGGGAAAGGAAAAAACTAACAAAAAAGAAAAGTGTTGAAAAAAATGTCCAAATTTTTTTTCACATTTTAAAAATTTTCTTGTCCCAAAATGTTTCTCATATTATTGTCCATATATGTTCAATTTTTCATAAAGTTAGGATCAAAAAGTATGATAGTTTCCGTGTCTTTTTTTGTCAAATTTTGGGTAGTCCTCCCCCCCCTTAAAAATATATAGAAATTGAGAAATTCGAAAAATGACTTCTTTAAAATACAATTTGGAGGTAAATCCAGTTTCATTAAGTTTGCTGTCAAGACTTTTGGACAAGTATTTCTACACAAAAAATGTTTTTTTCATAGAAAAAAAGAAAAAAGAAACATCATTTTAAAAAAACTAGCTTCGTTCAGAATCTAAAATCGAATAACCTAATGACACTTCATTACCATTATACAAAGGCGTGTCCAGACTTTTTGGACTTGCGGGGCACACATATATTCATTTCATTGAGGGGGAGAGACATGTCTTAACGGAAATTATTTTAAGACTACTTTGTGGCCCTTGTAATTATAATTATTATGATTTTTAAATGATTTTTTAGATAAACTCGAAATTTTCACCCATTATAAACAAGAGTGTCATACAACCGACCATTTTTTAAAAAAAAATCTTGTTTCTTTTTGGTGTAAATATACTATTTTGGAATAACCTTGTGTTTTTTTTAAGTTTATCAAATATAGTTTTTAATTTTTGATATTATTTGCTAAAAATTTAATACACTTACTCTCGCATATATTTCTAATTATCCTAAAAAAATCTTGAAATCTTAACCAAAAAGCGAAAAATACCCGCAGTGTCTGTTTTTTTTTTCTTAAACAAAATAAAATGCATGCAGAATTCGATAAAACACAGGAAGGTACAAAAAGTAATAGTGAACATATATTTCAAATTTGAGTCAAGGAAAAAATTGAAACAGTTACTTATTAGTGAATATCCGTTTACATATTATTTACAATTGATTTAATAATATAATTTTATTAGAATTAATAGAATTGTTTTGTTAGTGACGATGTCTATTATTGATGTTTTATATACTTGTGAATTTTTTCTCGTAAAAAGCGTACGTGTTTTTCCATTAGGTGTTTATCAATGAGAAGTGTTTGAACCCCTCAAACCTCCCCCTTAGCCTTGCTATTTTAGGGTCTGCGATGATGGTCAAGCTTTCAATGCCCACCGGAATTGCGACACCCGGTGTACATGAACCTCTCGCATCCCCCCCCCCACCAAACAGCCCTGGTCTAAGCTATACTGTAGTTTTATAGTGTACAATTTAATTACACGTATTCAATAAATACCATTTACGAAACCGAAATCGTAAATCCACCCCGAAACAACAAAATGTGTCGACGTTTCAAACGCCTCGGTATAATAGCACATTCATACAATCCCGGTTATTAAAACCGTTAATTATTCCGCACACTCGTAACGCGATTATAGTACTCGTACGAATAAGTGCAATTGCCTACCATAATATTATTATCTACTACCTATATATATATATATATATATATATTCAGGAATATCCATTAAAACTAAAACGCGCGCGCACGGCCGTAAAAACCGTCGAAATTGTGTCGGCCGAATAATAATTATCATAGTTATGTTTCGACGCGTCCAAGCAGAATAACTATAATACAGGATATAAATACTAATATAATAATATGTGTATAACATACGCGGGTGCGTAATATGTTATTATAATATGCGCCTGGTGCGAATGTTAGTGTCGAGGGAACACATCGGTCGCAGACGTGTATCGAGCAATGTTATTATTATTATTATTATTTTTAACTATACTGAGTATGTCAGATAAATTAATAATATGCCATGGCAAGCAATTGAGAAGAAAAAAATGTCGAGTACCTGTTTAGTGGAGTACGTAGAGAGTTGAGCTCCTCCCTTTATATACCTTAAGATATTTATTATTCTGTATAAAATACTATTATTAATAAACAAAAATTAAATTGAGTTAAGCTTCATTTTTACATTCTGATTGAAAGTGCACCTTCAAAATATCCCGTGTTCAAAATATCCCCGTTCAAAATATCCCACTTTCAAAATATTCCCATTCGAAATATTTCAGTTAGAAAAATCTTATATTCAAATTTTTATATAAAATTAACATTACCTACATCATGTACAATTTAGTGGTCCGTAATTTTTAAATTATTTAAACCAATGATCTACGTCCTAAAAATATTATTTTCAAATAATATATTCTATATTTTGTAATTTTCGTATATTGTAGAAATACGTTGATGTAGTTTTACATTCTGAGTGGAGCGAATTAATAAATAAATAAATAAAATATAGGCGTGTTGAAAAATTTGTCATTTTTAATATAACTGTCTTTTATTTTTATTTTATATACTCGTTAACAATTATTTTAAAACAATTTATACTGTTTGGAAACATATATTATGTAAATAATAACTATGTATGCAATTATTAATCTTAACTCTTATGTAATATACATGCAATTAAAAAATAAATTATAATATGAGATAATTTGAATGGGGATATTTTGAACACGGGATATTTTGAGGGGAATCCTGATTGAACGCGAAAAACCTGTAGTGTTTTTACAACGACGTTTATACTTTTATTTTTTTTTTTTTGTGTACACACTTTCTTATAGAAATTCTTGACTAAAATTTTCGAACACCGACTTTTTGAATTAAAATATTTCCCATTTAGGTACTTTTAAAAGATATTTTTTCAAAATTCACAATAGTTTCTCTAAAAATTGGCAAAAACTACCAAAAATTTGACAAAATTGGCTTGAAAGTTAATTTTTTTAGTCCAAAGTACATCAAATTTGCAATGTGGATAATATGAATAATATTTTGACATAAGAAAGTTTTGAAGATGTGAAAAAAAAATTTTGGAAATTATTTTTCTAATATTTTATTTTTTTTACCATCAAAAAATATTTTTTACTTTTTTCAGTTAATAGTGCAATATAAAACTGGCCAAATAAAAAATAATTTCTTTTGTTTTTTTAACAAACATTGTAATTTTTAAAAAAAGTTGTTTTAAATTTAACAAACATTGTAATTTTTAAAAAAAGTTGTTTTAAATAAACTGAAGCTTTGCTAAGAATCCTTGTTTAAAAAATGGTTTATCGTCTCTTTAAAATTAAATACACCCACAAGAGTATTCCACTCGGAGGTGAAGAAAATCTCGAGGTGCAAAATACGTTCTTATTTTTCTATTAGATTCTAAACGAAGTGAAGAGACTTATGATTTTACAATGATGTTTATTTTTTATTTTTTTTTTCTCTTTCTGTGAACACTTTTTCGTATACAAATACTTGTACGAAAGTTCGTCGATCAGTATCTCTATAGAACCGGAATCAAACCCAGATGGTACTTTAGAGAGGTCATTTTTCCAATTTCTCAATACTTTTTCCAAGCGCGGAGAAAAACTGTCGAAAAATTAACGAAAAACGGCAAAATATGCAGTTACCGGCATTTTCGTAAAATTGAAAATTTCTTTTTACCA
>JAIPRM010006672.1:0-18307 GCA_025469315.1 Stegophylla sp. TES_Ste_2020 | reverse complement strand
TTTTTTTCTTATATTATTAACTTCCTTCGTTCAGAATCGTTTTACTGAAGAAATGATTTATCGTTTCTTTAAAATTTAATACGCCCGTCAAGAGAATACCACCCGTCGTGCAAAGTACATCCATCGTACGAAGTATGTCCGGCTTTTTTAATTAATATTTTTTATTATTGTTGTTATTATTTATTTTAGATTCTGAACGAAGTATTTTTACAATAATGTTTATTATTATTATTATTATTTTTAATTTTTTAGATTCTGTATACACTTTTTCGTATGGATCTACTTGTTCAAAAGTCTCGATCAGTAACTTTTTGAAACCGGATTTGCCCTCTAGTTTGTACTTTAGAATGGTCATATTTTGAATTTCTCAATTCTTCAATTTTTTTTTTTTTTTTTTGGAAAAACTAATAAAAATTTAATAAAAAATACTCGGAAACCATCATTTTTTGATCTAAACTTTATGAAAATATAAACGTAGATAGACAATAATATGAGAAACATTTTGGTGCAAGAAAAAATTGATAATATATACACTTAATTCAACATTATCTATGACTATATAGTATGATGTAAACACCATTAAGGTAATGAACTGCGCTCAAAGAGATAGTTGTCTAAATTAACAATGGAGTAAGTGGGAAAGTATTATACATAACGATTTTCATGGATGAATAAACGACTTTAGAGATATTTCCATGAATATTATCATTTTATTATTCTTAGATCGTGATTTACAATGGATGTAGCTATCCTGTATTTCACTTGTGTATGCCAAACCGTGTTCAACATTACCCCCTCCCCCCCATCACCTTCATATTTTTTGGGCACACGAAACAAATGCGTATGCAAGCAGCCTACAACCGACGACAAGTAAGAACATCACAAACTCGATCTGATAAATATAAATACAGTGATTGTTAAATCGACCATTATTATTTTGGCGCCATTGTTTTTGTTGGCAGAACGCAACACGCACGTACACTTTATTTATTATTACAATGACTTGAGCGATAGGGATGATAGTGGAAAGGGATGAACACCGTACGGACACACGCGTTATTCTTATTGTATGATACATTATTTTAATAATGCGCGGTAAACGGTTTTCGCGCGCGCTAGCAAGCGAAATTAGATTCTGTCGAGTGATCGCAAAATGGCGTTTCAAGACGGAAAACGATTAAGTTTCAGATTGGTTTTTCACGGTGCGGCGTGAAAATCTCGTGTCGTACGAAATAGAATAAAATAATGAAAAAAAAAAAAAACGCGGAGGAGGCGCGCGCGTTATAATATGCAATGAGCGAGAAAAAAAAATCGAATCACCTGCACCGTCATCGCTTTATGACGCGAGAAATGGAAAATCCCTGCAAATATGAGGGTAGAATTTCCGACGTACAATGACGTACTTTCGCGCTCTCTTTTCTAATAATATTATGTTCGGGCGGTAAGGACGATTCATTTGGCCCACTCTCTCGACATTTCAAAAACAATTTCAATGTCAACATCCGAAATTGTCCAAACGAATAAAAATTCATTGACGTTTCGACCCGAAAAAAACTACATTTGAAATGTATCGACTGCTCCGTGTTTGTTTATTATCCCTTTGTTATTTTATTTAAAAAGAAAGTTTGATTATAATATAAAGCGCAATAACTTTCGTCATTTTCAAAACACCTACAATCCTAACCCATGGTGCAAAAAAAGTTTTTACTACACTATATATGTCTATACTTTACTTAATTATTATACTTTATTTTACTTTACTTTACTTGCGTCAAAATATTACTCATATTATTGTCTATGTTTAAATTTTTAAAAAAGATTGAATTAAAAAAATATATTTTTCGTATCTTTTTTGTCAAATTTGGATAGTTTTTCCAAAATTTCGAGAAAATAATTGTGAATTTCGAAAAATGGCCTGTTTAATGTACAATAAAGAGGGAAAACCGGATTCAAAAATTTGCTGATTGAAACTTTTAGATAAGTATTTCTATACAAAATAGTGTTTACAGAAAAAATAAAATAAAAAATATACATCATGGTAAAAATATTAGCTTCTTCTCGTTTGTTCCCTTGTTCTCTTTGGAAGCATAATAACTATGTAAATAACATAGTAAATAAAAACTATGCAATTATTAAAATCTTAACTTTTGTGTAATACATAAGTAATTAAAAAATAAATTATAATATGGGATAATTTGTACGCTGGGGATATATCGAACGCGGGATATTTTGACGGAGGCAACCAAAATCCGGGACCCTAAACTAGTTTAGTATCAAAAATAATTTGGCACCCAACTATTTTTAGTGCTCGAAATAATTTGGGACCCGCCGCTAGTGTAATATCTAAAACAACACGTGACCCGACTAGTATACGACGGCAATAATATTATGTTTCGAAGGCGAAAAGAATTCTCTTGACCCCTCCCCCCTCCCCCCCCCGTATTAGAATGTCGTGTCCGCGGGTCCGAAAAGTTACGCATTGACGAGTGACGGCGGACTGTGCCGACTGACTGGACCGCGTTGTTTATTATTATTATTATTATTATTATTATTATTATTATGACGTGTGTTCGTGAAACTTTATACCGCCGAAACGAACGAAAAGTTTTCCATATAAATAACAAAAACTTTTATCGCGACGGCATAATATTATAACGTGTAAGTCGGGCGCGTTAAAGTTTCGCGCGGACCACCGTCGTCGTCGTCGTCGTCGTCGTCGTCACTCGCGCGCTCGGAACGAACGTTTGCAAAGTGAACATCTCGAGGATTTAGCATTTGTAAATTATTTCTACGTTGTTCGCGGTCAATATTTGACTGTATTAACGGCCGTCTGTTCCGCGGAGGTCGGCGAGTGTGTCAAAAGTGACGGGGCGCAAAAGTTTCGCCTGACGGCTCGTCTAAAGATCAGACGTTTCGTTTATAATATAATATATATATATATACATTGTAGACCTTAGACGAGAGGTGAAATCTTTCTTGCAGTGTGTTTCCGGCGGTTTTTCGCTGTGTGTGAAAAGAACAAATAATAATAATTATTATTATTATTATTATTTGGCTCACTCGACAACCCCACGCGTTCGGTTCCAACGTTTAGTTCAATTATTTTTTGTCTATCAGACGTGCGTTAAATTACAGTTTTGAATTGCACGGAAGATTTGGGCACGTCTTTGCCGTCGGCCCAGAACTGGAATGAGAAAATAGTGGTTAGGAGGAATCGGGGGGTGGGGGGGCTGTAGCGTAGGGCTACGAGTTAAAGCGGACCACAAAATTTCGTTTTCGTTTTTTTTTTTTTTTCCATTTTTCGGTAATTTAGTAAAAGATTGCTTTCGAGTTACTGCTTATAATATTACACTAAAATAAAATGTAAACATAATTTATTTGTGAGTATGACGATCGCTGTAATATGTAATATGTATAAATAAGGTTTAATTGATTTATTTAGGTGTCATTTCATAATCATGTCGTTTTGAAAGCATAAATCCGATGTTTCCAAAAGAAAAACCCAAAAAATTTGTAACGAGCGCTAAAATTTCTAATTTCTTAAATTATTTTCGAACATAATCATTAATCACTAATAAAACTATTCCGAATCAAACGACCTCATAAATTTACCGTCTAGAGCTGTGATTTTCGACCTTTTAAAAGTCATCAACCCCCCCCCCCACCTGAAAAATAAAATATTTCTCAATGCCCCCTCCCCATAAAAAAAAAAAAAAAAAAAATGGTATAAACTATTTGAAAAGTGTATAATTGAAAATACATATATAGATGAAATTCTCAAAGCTAAGCTGGCTTTTAGTACCTCGTTAGCTGAATGTTCGTTTAATTCTTCTAGAATCTGCAAAATGCAAGGGATCCACGACCCATTAAAGATCTATTGAAGACAATATATCTTGAAAATGTTTGAAAAAAAAATACAGTTACAGGTAAGACATGGTACGTCATTCAGTAAAATATCTGTACTTCAATTATTGTAAATATAATAAAATATGTTATGCTCAACACCACCCTATCATCCAAGACTTGCTAACAGACCCATGCCACCAAAAATTTATTCAATGCCCCCCCCCTTACCACCTAAAACGTGTTCACTGCCCCTCAGAATATCTACACCGACCCCTGGGGAAACGGTATTGCCCCTGTTGAGAACTACTGGTCCAGAGGCTAATTCTGAATAAATAAGTTACTGTTTGAAACTTATTGATTTATACCATTTTTTTTTTCTAAGTAAGTTTTCACTGTATTCGTTCAATCACTGTCCGTAAGCCCGTAGGTCAAATTCGAAATTGATTTTTATTATTTCACAAACATTTTATAAGACGTAGATACATGTAAATTTTTCTTTAAAATCACAAGGCGTTTGAGCGATGGTGAAAAGTATATAGAACTTTTCTGTAATTCGATTTAAAAATCTTGATGCATTTTAACGAACATTGTTTTGGACCCATCTGTGGGCGGAGCAGAGGTCCCACGTATTATCTTGTTAACTGGGTGCAGATTTTCGCTAAGTCTTTATCGTTTTTTTTTTTTTTCATTCTCGGAATTACAAAAATAAAAACATTTCTTAAATTACTCGTTGTTTTGAGTGCTGTTGCGCTGCACCATCTGCGTCTCGAATTTTCAATCTATCGCGTGGGACTAAATAAAAAAAGTTTTCCCGAAAAGTTCTTTCGCGGCGAGCGCGTACAGCCGCGGGCACGTAAAACAACGAGAGCGGCTGAAAAACCGTAGAAAACAAACCGCAAACGTTTCGACGAATCGGACGAACGAAATAACCTTAAAAGTGGATGATCGGTCGAGGGAAATTTATCGTTAGGTGGGATGGAGGAGAGGCAATAAAATATGTTATTAGAAAATTAGAGACAACCAGTAAGGTCTACCCCATAATTTTTCCCAGTTCTAATTCCAGTCTCACTTTACACAAACGAAATGTTTATTATATTCTTATATTTTAATTTTGAAAGATTAAAATTATTAATATTACATTAAAAATTTATAAAATATTACAATAAAGAACAAATATTTGTAAACCGAAAATTTACACATTATATAATATGCACAATATTCTGATAAGTATAATATCATCTACTTTTATTTCTAAATGATATTTATTACAATTTATCAATGTATCACTGCATTTTGAAAATTAGCACCACGTTTCTCGAAACTTTGGTTTGTTTAATATGATTTTTTTTTTTCGATTTAATCGTTTCAAACTAGTGGATAATCTTTATTTTAAAAGATCACCGTCTATTGTGTTTACTGTTTAATGTGGAAAGAGATGATAATTTTTTGTTTACCAAAATGGATTAGTTTTTATAAAAAAACGTTTTTCACTTCTCACAAAATTGAACTGTACGAAAAAACACGTCCACACCACCATGCGTCATCAACAAAATACAACACCATAAAGTGGGGTTTTGTTATATTTATATTAACTCGATTAAATTATTTAACGTATATTATATATATATAAAATCTACGATGGAATAAATTTGTATATTAATTATTTTATTTTAATATTCAATTACTTTATGTTTTATTGTTACAATCATCCAATATAATAAAAACATCAAAATTTTAACTAAAATTATCGATGAAACGTACTGATGAAGATGTTTTAAAACTTGAAATACCATGAAAACCTAACTTATCTCACTTTATTATATTTATATATATATATATATTTTTTTTTTCATTGTTTTCAAAGAATTTTGCAAAAAAATATATGAACAAATAAACCGTGTGGTGGGGGGAGGAACAGAGAAAATCGACTTCTTTAAAGTACCGAGCCTACTTGATCTCCCGGCGGAAACTTATGCAATATATTATGCGTTCTCGTGGCCGAGCGCACGCGTTATTATTGACGGCGATAGGTACGTGTTTCTAGAAAACCAAAAGATAAACATCATCAGCTCCGCCTTTGCTCGGCTAAGCGTCAATATCGAAAACCGTGTTCGAAAAGTCAATTTCACCCCCCCCCTCCACCCGGTATTAATCCCATCCCCTTTTCTGCCAGCCAACGCCCACCCCCGACTATAATATACCCCGCACACAGAACACACTGCGCGAATATTGATATGCTGATTTTACTGTGTCAACAATAATTAAAACAGTAACGTCCGAATGTTTGGTGTGCCGCCGTTCACGGGAATGAGTACTTCACACAACGTGACCCCTCTTTGATGTGCTACACTGCGACGACGACTCGTTCGAGGGCATCGGTATTTATAACATAATAATAAATACATCGTGAAAACACGAGAGATCAAATGTTACAACATAATATTATTATTATTATTATTATTATTATTATTACTACCACCAGGGAGTTCTGTATATATCATATGAAATTATACAGAGTGATTCATTAAGCATGTTCGCGCCCCTTTTCTTGGCAGTAAAAAAATATGCGAAACATTTGGATTTTTTCTTTTTTGGAATGTTTAAGTTACTACAAAAATTATGTCTTCAATAAATTTTTTGTCCGTGTTAAAAGAATGTATTTAGGTTATATAAAGTTTTTTTTTTTTCAAATGACGATTCCCTATTTTAATTGTGGAATCTCACTTTCGGGTAATTTTTCTGTGAATTTTGATGTATTGAAATCAAAATTCAAACCAGTGGTTTATGAATTATTCAAATTTAAGTACCAAGGATTATATAGCTTCGTAGGTGCAATATTAATAAACGATATTATTACACATAGGCTTTATGTACACGCATTCTAGTTATAGATAATTAATAATTTTGAATCAACATTTTGGTCAAATATTTTTGATTAAAGGTTAATCGTGTAGATTCATGATAATTACCTACTACGTAAGTATAGGCAACTAAATCTATGTCCAAGAGACTATTATCATTAATGCTTAACATTTGAATAATTCAAAAATTAATCGTTAATATTTTCACATTTCAATACATGAAAATTCGCAGAAAAATTACCTGAATAGTGAAAATAAGGAGTTGCCTTTGGGAAAAAGAATTTCGTTTCATTACAGATAAAGAGACATGATAAAAAAGCTATGGAGTGTATGGTTTTTATAGTTACTTGAACGTTGGAAAATAAAAAACGCAAATTTTTGTATTTTTACGGCCAAAAGACGCGGTGAATATGCTTAATGAATCACCCAGTATAAGATTTCAAAGTTTTATGAAATATTTCATTACGCGAAGAAGGAAATTCACCAAAATTAAAAAAGAAAAAAATGGTTGCAATTGTCTGTAGCTATAGCTGCGTGTGATTAGAGTGAGTGAATATTTTTAAAAGTATTTAATTTATAAGTTGATTGTTTATTCAACATTCAAGTTAAATGCGTTGATTCGTTTTTGTTTGAGTAAAACTACAAATAATATATCTATTCGATATTCAAACAATCATACAGGTGTTTTGCATAAGCTATTTAATTATATAAGGTATTAGTGCGGATTATCACAATTCAGCGTTTTTTTTTCTTAATTATCAACCATGAAAAACAACGACGAAATAGTAATTCCAGACAAAGTCTCTGACAAAAGTTTACTCCGATTAGTAAGAATTCGTAGAATATGCAAAAGAATTTTTAATAAAATAAACAGTGTGTGTGTGTGTGTGTGTGTGTGTGTGTGTGTGTGTGTGTAAAAACATCTGCTTTGGCGAGGGAATTTTCAAAGAGAAATATATAGCATTACTTATTCACTTAGAAGAATTTTCAACCCCTCCCCCCCTCATCCCTCACCCTCTGAAAAGAAGTCTCGAATACACCACGTAAGTATTTCTAATGGTCGTAGCGTACCGGTCTTTCGTAGAATATGCTTTTATGAGGTATTTCGTTTATTTCGATTAGTCCTGATCGTTTGTTGTCGAGAGAAAGTTTTTAGTTCGCGTAGAACAACCTTTGTAGCTACCTGGATGCTGTCCTCCGCAAAGTGCACAGTTATTGGCAGTGCACGAACAACAACAAAAAAAATTCTTTTTAACGTCATTGCCGTTTAAATATCATTCATTATAATACACTGCTTATCGTTATTATAAATTAAAACTTAACTAATTTTTTTTGGAATTTAACATGGTTGGGAAATAAAAATTTATCAACTTTTTACGTTTAACGTTATTGGAAATTTATGCATTGTTCACTTTTTGCGTTTGAGGTAATTGTAATGTTAAACGTTATTAATTTTCTATTATATTAATCTTATAATTCCTATAGATATGACAGTGTATGTAAAAAAAGGATACAAATATTTTATATTAATGTTTTATTATTGCTTTTAATTTCAAGACCTTGTTTTGTTTTTTGATTTACCTACATTTCCGTTTATCGTTCTCTATATATATATATATATATATATATATATATACATTAAATTCTGAACGAAGTAAAGAAGCTAGGGTTTATACAATGTTGTTTATTTATTATTATTATTATTATTATGATTATTATCTGTTAACACTTTTTCGTATAGAAATACTTTTCAAAAAGACTAGGTCAGCAAATTTTTGAAACCAAATTTGGCTCTAATTGGTACTTTAAAGAGATCATTTATCAAAATTCTCAATTCCCCAAATATTTTTGGGGAAAAACTACCTAATATTTGACAAAAAAAAAACTCAAAAATCATCTTATATTGATCCAAAATTTATGAAAATTTAAACATAGACATGTTGTTGACATTACAATTTGATACGTCATATTGTTTCTTGAGTTCCTATTGTTGGATTTCAACCGCGCTCGATCGAATTTTGAAAAAAGTCAATTATGTTCATTCGGGTCGCAGCCAAACCCGAAAAAAAAAAATAAAAAAAATAATACGATTTCGTAAACTAGAGAACTGATTACATAACAAGGTTGACCGAGTGGTCGACTGAGACCTTGAAAAAAAAAAAAAAAAAAAAAAAAGTAAAAAGTAAAAACGCAAGTTTTCCACTTCTATTTCATAATAATAAAGAGCGAACGCTTTTCATAATATTTTAATTTCTATTCGACCTCGTCACCGTCGCGCTGGTGTATTTCTGAGTGTTTTTATTTTTACACGGTCTAACGTGAATTAATGGCCGGCGAACACGCGGGTCTCGGTTTTAATACTAATTAACCAACAGAGTGCAGATAACGAAATAACTATAAATATAAATATGAATATTAATATATACATAAATATATATATATATATATTTATTTATTTTTTTTTTATTTGCTTGCGCACACCATTAAAACGCTTTGGTTAATATTGTAATAATGACGGAACACGCGGCGCATACGCCGTATAATGCTATTGAAAAAGCGCGTAATTTCGTTAACAATAATTATTATAACGTACGGTTAGAGGTAAAAATAATTAATATTTCGAGTTCAAATCGTGTCTAATTGGTCCAAGGCCGTATCTGAGGGATGAAGGTCTACGGGGTCCGAAACCTCCTCGAAATATCTGTAATATGGCGTTATAATTTTTTTTTATTCTATTTATTATTATTATTATTTTTTGACGCCAATACACATGATATATTTCAAATTTGTATATTTCAGGGTCGGGGGAAAATCGATACGGCCGTGTGTCTCCTTAATAATTATAAATAAATAATTTATGTTTTGTATTTATGGGATTTTGATGTGATTTGATTTTGTTTTTCCTCCTGTTGAAAAAAAAAATTGACGTTTCAAGCGTAGTGGTGTAGCATAAGGGAAGGGGCGGTCTACCTTGGATTTTTTGAGGGTGGCATTTTTGTCAGTAAAAAGTTGTTTCGTATAAGTGCTAATTTCGAAAGCAGTGAGCACCAAAGTAAAAAAAAAAAAGGTCTTTGAAAAAATTGAATCAGTGACCAAAAGAAAGTAAATTTTTTTCTTAAAAGGGAGGGGGGTGGCGGTGGCGAATCTGATCTCCGCCACGGGTGGCTAAATTACACACTACGGCGCTGTTCAGGGACGTTAGCATTTGTTTTGCGTTATTTGTCGAGTTAAATTTCAATTACATTTCTAGAGCATTTTTCGTCGCTTATTTAGAGTATTCTTCAAGACTTTGTGGCATTTTTGAAAAATTTTCCGGTCGAATTCGGTCAAAATTAAACACGCACCAAAAATAGCCACTAGACACTGTAGAACATGCGTTTTTTTTTTTATTTTATTTATTTTTTAGTGTTTTTTTTTTTTTTTTTTTAGATTCTAAATTGCCAACGCTCGTCACGAGAATATTAAAATCGTAATACAAAATAATCGATTTTATTAATACTATTATTACTTATATCGACGCCCTTTTTCATCTCGTTAATTCCCGTGGCCTTCCACAACTCGACTCTCGCGTTCTTTTTGAGAGGCCGGGGAGAGTGGAATATGAAGTGATGCGCAGAAGTAGACAAGAAAAAAAAATGCCTCTATAGAGTGCTCGATTGGTTTCTCACCGTATAAAACAACGGGAAATTCGTCGTGTAAGTGGAAAAGAGGTGAGTGCCAGAGTGAGATACGGCGCGTGAGTGTAATAGAGAGAAAGAGTCGGGCGAAGGGGAAATAAAAAGAGTGGGAGAGAAATGAATGAAGAGAGGGGTGGGAGTAAATAGAAATTACATCAAACGCGCCGGGGGGAGGGGGGGAGGTGACTTTTGCCCACGTGAAATATGAACAGAAATAAGGACGAGAACCCTCGACTTTTATAAAATATAATATTATATATCGCACTCCGAGGGTGCCGAGTATTATATTATAGTGGAGAGACGTGTATATATATATGTGCACACGCGAGAGAGCGGAGTGATGAATGCAAAAGTAATTTTAAACGATAGAGCGCATTTCGGTTTTTTTTTTCCTCGAACAATATTAAATAAAAATTAAAATAAGTGCCTTTTGATCGGTGTGGCGCAAGAGTTTTGTTTGACTTACAAACCGTGTGACTATTCCGCGCTTATTAATCCGACTCACTGCACGATGACGTGTTCGCGATTAAATCTTTTGACGTCACACGTCCATCGTCATAGTCATTTCCGGTGTCCGGACAAAAATCTCTAAAAAAAAATTGTATCCGAATAACGCACTATTATTATTATTATTATTATTATTATTATTATTATTAAATAATTAGGTATATAACGGTACAATAATGAATAATAGGAATAAAATAAAAATATCATATAAAAATAGAATAATCATTGTAAGGGGCAATAAATATAATATTTTTATATTTAACAGCTCATAGCGTTTAATTTTATAACAGTACCTGTACTCGATTATTTCGAACAAAATAAATATTTATCTATAAAAATAATATATGAATAATAATAATTTTAATCTAAGAGATTATTTTTTTTTTTTTTAATATATTCTTTTAAAATGTATCTTTGATCATGGATATTTTGTACCGGAAATATGAATTTGAATCGCGTATATTTTTGACTAGATATTAAAACCATAGCACGGGTTACCAAAATATTAAAAAATAATTGATGTCATTAGATCTTTGCGATATTTTAAAACACATTTACAACAGAAAAAATCTGGGCATACTTCGCACAATGGATATTCTGCGCTTCTCGGGCCCAGATAATCTTTGTGGATGTGTTGAATTAAAAAAAAAAACGATAAATCGTTTTTTCAACAAAGCGATTCTGAGCAAAATATAAACAAAAATAAAACCCGCCAAGAGTATCGGACCCGAGGAACGCGTATAACACCCATAATGCAATGTATATGCCTGGGGCTGTCTTATCTATCTTTTACTTTACATTTATCATTGTTTTGTTATATATTACTTAACTTTACTTTTATTTTTTTTGTAAACCGGTAGACATACGCACTTATCTCGTGAACAGGTGTCGATAATACAAAGAGTCCGAGAAGAGCGGATTCGTTTCATTTTTCCTAACTCTTGTGTATAATAAGTAGCACTATAGAAACGAGAGTACACGAATTGACCGCGGATGAATCGCGTGCAATTTAGAAAACGAACAATTTTCGCCGTTGAAAAACGACTATACGGACGGGCGAGCAAAAACGCGAGTAGAAAAGCGCCAAAGAATGAAAAGTTTTTTTTTTTTTTTTTTTTGAAAACGCCATCGCGCGGTTAAATGGAATCACGTCTAAGAACCGTATTTTATTCGAGAGCAAAGAGCGAGAAATAAATTTAAAAAATAAGAAAAAAATACGTGGCTGATTGTTAACGCGTACATTCAACAACAATAATTCAACCTTTTCAACGTGCGAGGAACGACAATTCAGTTTCGAGAAATACACGGAAAACGCGTCTAAATCCCTGTAATAATGACTGTATACAAATAATATATATGTATACATTTTGATAGATATAATAAATTAACTTAATGCAATAGTATAGTAGTACAGGGCAATAAAAAAAAACGTGGTTATCTATATGGAATTCCTGATCAGTGCACCAAATAAAAATTCACCTATTTTTTTTTCTCAATACTATTAGTAATAAGTGTCAAACGGTTTCTAAAAAAGAAAAAAAAATATTAATTTACATGGTAATCCAAAAAAAAAAACTCTAAACATTCGATTGTATGTTAAAGCATTCAACAGTTTGATATATAACATCATATATGAGAGTTTGATATGTTCCATAGTTTTTAAGTGCCATTATTTATAAGTATCGAACGCTAAATTAACGTTTACTATATTCTGAACGGAGTGTAAAAATCTAGCGTTTATACAATTATTATATTTAATTTAATTTGTTTTTTTTTTTTTTTTTGTAAACGCTTTTTTGTATGGAAATACTTATCCAAAAGTATCGACCAGCAACTTTTTGCATCACAGAGCACCTCTAGATGGTACTATTTAAGATGTAATTTTTAGAAATTTTCAACGTTCGGAGAACCGAAAAATTACAAAATTTCACAAAATCGCCTAATAAAATATATTTATTTATTTTTTTTTAGATCCAAATGTTATGAAAATTTAACTATAACTAGACTATGATCAGGGTTGGGCAGTATCAAAAATACAATTATTATATCTTGTACCTTGTATGATGATACATAATTTTTGAGTATCAAGTATATATATATTGCTTAATTTTGCCTCGTCTACAGACATGATTCGAATTCAAAACTTTTGGACAAGTATTTCTATACGAAAACGTGTACACACAAAAAGAAAAAAGAAGAAACAACGAAAATATAATTGTAAAAACACTACGTCTTATCTTCTTGGCTGCACCGAGAACCAAAAAAAAAAAAAAAAAAAAAATGAACCGAAAACGAAACCTAATAAACATCTCTATAACGGAATCGTAATAATGCGCAATAAATCCGTTTCGATGGTATGTTTTAACGCGGCGAAAAACCAAAATACACGAATAATGAATGAGAGGAAAGGATGAAAACGAGACGTTAATGTTATTATAACACGTACCCCCCCCCCGTATGACGGTGATGGGACGTACCTAATTTAAAATGATAAAGCGACGAAATGTCACGGGTTTTTCATAACGCATCATATTATTATTATTATTATAAATCCCGTCACACACATTTAGCTGTGTAACGCCGCGTACAATGGAAAACTAGGATTAAAGTCGCATTGTCTCCAAAAGTAATATAACACTACGCGTGCGAGACACGAGCTCGTACGAATTTCATTAGTGCACACGCGCGTTTTAATACGCACGGGAACGGACGACTATGTACTATGGGCACGATTTTATTGTTTCGTTAATTCCGTCGCGCGATGACAACGGTCTTAAAAACCGGTCGCGGTACTCAGTGGCGTATATACGTAGTGGCTGGGGGGGGGGTGGGGCTGAGGCGGAACAGTGGGGTTAGTAATGGAGAAAATATCTAAAATTACAAATTAATGTTCATTTTTTAGACAAAAATCACAGTTAAAATGCAAAGTAAAGTGTACACAAGAAAGCCGGACACATTGCACGACATTTTTAAAAAACTAAAAATATATTTTGTTTCAAACTTTATGAAAATCATCTTCAAAAATATTTGTTTATTTTTCTCAGTTAATAGTTAAATTCGAAAAAGGCTGAGTAAAATATAACTTTGTTTTTATCATAACAAACTTTATCATTTTTAAGTCTGTCTTGAATAAACTGAAGTTCCGCGTAGAATGATCATATTGAATGAATTATTCATCTTTTCTTTACAGTTCAATGCAGCCAGAAGAATATCCCATTCGATGAGCGAAGAATACCCAATGTGCGAAGTACGTCTATTTCCATATTTAAAGAAACACGAAAATTCTACAATAATTTAAAGGACATGTATATTTTTATTTGTAGAATATTTAAAAATATTTGAAATTATTTATTTAAATTAAAATCCGCCGTACCTTACTTATGGTTTGTAAAAACTTTATTTATAACGAAAACAACAAAACGAATAAATAACTTCTACATTTAAATGTTAAACTTTTGTGTAACAATCATTTTTACTCGTTATGCACTGTAATTATTAAGTATGTTACCGATAAGTTTTACAAAACCCTTAAAACTGCCATTGTATTAAAATGCTTATTTAGATAATATATGTTTTATCCAGATAAATTTGTCTAGACAAATTCTGACGTAAATCCACACGAATATTGATTTTAAATTCGGATTAATGAATATCATTCGAAATATGGAAATAAAATAAATATACTTTTAGTCCAGATGCGGAATATGTAAAAAAAAATAAATAAATAAATAAAGGGTAAAATGCGTTTACCGGAGAGAACCGTCGCACTAACGCGAATCAATAAACAATTTTAGACTCTCGTACCCATCAACGTCCTTTTCAATTTTTAATTTTATTTTTTTATCAGGTGAAATAACAATATTATCATGAAAATGAAAAAAAAAAAAAAAAAACATTAAAATTAAATAAAGGTCAAAATATCGATCGGTCGTCGTCCCCATTAATATTATAATAAATATTTGTGCATTCAAAACCGATGATTATTATAAATTATAAATTTACGTCGTATACCCTCTGCCGAGCCCCTCGATATAGTTAAAAACACAAATTACGTTTCGGTCCTTTCTTCTTTTATTGTGGTATAATTATTTGTTATTTCCCCCCCTCGTTTTATCCCCTTTCCCTACCCACCCCGCATCCCACCCGTCGACGGTTGATAATTTTCCAGGGTATTCATAACTTGATTTCATTACGCCCGGGCAATTATTATAATAATAATAATATTATATTTATACATTATTTTTTTCTTCCTTTATTATTTTTTTTTTTTTTCCCGAACAACAACCCTTTCTCGGTCTCGGTCGCGGCAACGATTAATTCTCGTTTCTAAGTATATACGACGGCTAGCGGTGGCGAGCTGGTTCGCGGGTCGGACTTTACGTTATATTATTATTAATATTAATTATCAAAGTGGATCCGACAGAAATGCACTTATAATAATAATAGTAATAATGAATAAATACGACGGTGAAATCGCCGTGCTGCGCCGAGGAGAGTGAGGGGGGAAAAAAGAGAAAAAAAATACAGAAAAACGAGAAAAATATTTCAACGGTTTATTTCGAAAAAAAAAAAAAAACGCAGAAATATCGTCTCGAGACGCTAAATAATTATGTCGAATCCTATTTATCATACACAAATCGGTCGCATACTTAGGGATTTTATTTTTAATTTCTTTTCTCCCCCCCCCCCATTTATAAGATATTATTCGATATTATTCGTTAAAACAACGTGTCGGTTTAAGTGATATATTTTAATGAATGTTTTATAAATCAGAAATGAAATTAAAGTATATATTATTTTTTTAATCTCAACAGTATGGCTTTGATGCGGTTGGCATTGTTTTCCAAAGCTTAAGTGCGGTGCTCGTTTAGTCACTAATTCGATTCGTGTACTCTTGCAACGAAATAAGAAGTGACGTTTTTATTTTATTTTTAAGATGTTTATAATTTGAAATTTTATTCTGAGATTTTTACACTGCAAATTGATATGCCTAACTGTATAGTGCAAGGCTTAAATTATTGATATTAACTAAAACAAGACTTAATACTAGGCACGCTAGTGAATTATACTAACTGTATTATACTGTTGAATACGAGAATCAAAATACGTATGTGAATACGTTTTTTTTTTCTCCCTTATGTCTATATAATATGTGTTTAAGTCTTGACTTTACTTTGATTATCAAACAATAAATAATAAATAATAATTAAATAAAAAGAATTATAGGTTTTAATGTCACAATATCATGGGTGCAAAATATAATACTCCGATTGAGCATGAAACCAACATACATGGTGTTGATTTGAAGTTTAAATGTCTGATTGTTCGTTAGGTATCCCCCAACCCCGTGACATATTCCCACCCCAGGGCTTATTCTAAGGATTTTTACCTACTGCCCAAAATATACCGAATAATACTCAACCCATCGCCTTATATTGTATATTGACATTTTATAATTACATAATTGCGTAGGAAAAACTTTATTTTTAATCATTGTAAACAATACCATACTTTATTCTTTGTAAATCGTACGAAATAGGTATACATTGGTTCGTGTTTGTAGATTATTCAATCACGGAAATAACAAACGTTGTAAAATTTTATTTATTATTACATTTTATTAGTTAGTACTTATTTAGTATATAATAATCATGCTTAGAAATATTACATAAGTAACGAATTCAATCACTCTCAACGATAACGAAAATTATATTATTTGTATGATGCCCACATTGATGAATCCAATTGCCATTTTGATATTTCCTACTACCCATTTTGGGTCCTACTGCCCGTTAGAATAAGGCCTGTCCCACCCCATTTGAGGTGTCAATCGGATATCCCAATGATTTTGCCAAAGGTAAGGTTTTTTTTTTTTTTATATATATATTGTTCCATAAAATTACTGATTCATACATTCGAGATAATAGACACACGAAAAAACGCGAAATCGCAGAAATTTTCTCTGAAAGGAAGGGAAATTTCCATTTTATCTCGTCAAACAACGTTGCGTCGGATTTGATAAGTTACCAGACGGTTAGGGGGCGGACCGGAGGATGGGGCGAGTAATAATTTCCTTGAACAACAATAATAATAACTATTATTATTATTTCGATAACAATTATTGTTTTCCCGGCTTCGGTAGAGTTTCGATATTTTCATATTTTCACTCTTCCGCTGCCGTTGCACGCGAAAAGTTCTCAGACACGCAGCCACCGCAGTGGGCAGTGATTCTCTCGCGCGCACATCGGACCAACCCGGAACCGGACGCAAAGTTTCGACCGTCAGTTCGACGACGGTATACCGGCGCACGTCACTGACACGCGTCCGCCTATCGATTCTCGCGGCGATACGACGAGGGATCGCGCATAACATAATTATATATATACGTATATATATATATATATGAGTCATATAATGTTATATCATCAAAAAAAAAAAAAAAAAAATTACTTAAAAATACAAAAAAAAATGTATAGATAAACAAGCCGGACACACTTCGCCCCTCGGAAATTTCTCGCTCCACGGGTCAGATACTCTTGATGGATGTGTTAAAGAAAATTAATTTAAAGAAACGATAAATCATTCCTCCAACAAGACGATTCCGAACGAATGAAGTTAATAATAAAAAGAACAATAAAAGTCGTCATTTTCAACACGCCCACCAAGAGTATCTAAACCGAAGAGTGAAGAATATCCGTGGTGAAAATAATGGTCCGGCTTTCTTATCTATGTTTTGCTTTACTTTACTATACTTTTTTTTTTTTACTTAAATAGAAAAAGAAAAGGAAAAATCAATTAACAAGACAAAAAGTGTTAGAAATATGTCTAAAAATTTTTTCTTCACATTTTTAAAATTTTCTCGCGCCAATATGTTTTAGTAAAAGTTATTGAAAATATTGGAAAATGACTTATTAATAACTAAAAATAACAGAAAATGACCGAAAAATTTGGAAAAATTATCTAATAAGTGAAAAAATGCAAAATGCAAATTAGTAATTTGGATTCACATGGTATTGAAACAAATTTTTGGTTAAACGAAAAAAAGCAAAATTTATCAACTTCCGAGCTAAAATAATTTTATACAAGCTTACATTTTAAATTCTGAATGGAGCGAAGGAGCTAGTGTGATGACGATAATTTTCATTTATTTTTATGAAAACACTATATAAGAAGAATATAAGAAATTAGACCACTTTCTAACCGTCAAAACATAATTTTATACTTATAACAAATTTAATTGTACAGTGATATTAACAGAAAAAAATAAATAAATAAAAAAAAAGCGGACGTACTTCGCACGATGGGTGTACTTCGCACGACGGGTGGTATTCTCTTGACGGGCGTATTACATTTTAAAGAAACGATAAATCATTTCTTCAGTAAAACGATTCTGAACGAAGGAAGTTAATAATATAA
>JAIPRM010006671.1:0-18307 GCA_025469315.1 Stegophylla sp. TES_Ste_2020 | reverse complement strand
AATTGAGAAATTCAAAAAATGACCTCTCTAAAGTACAATCTAGAGGCGAATCCGGTTTCAAAAAGTTATTGATCGAAACTTTTGGACAAGTATTTCTATACGAAAAAGTGTTAACAGTAAAAAAAAAAAAAAAGAAAAAAAAAATAATAAACATCATTGTAAAAACACTAGCTTCTTCACTTTGTTCAGAATCTAAAAAACAATGAGCTAAATTTAAATTTTAAAAAGCCGGACATACTTCGCACCTTAGGTGAGATAATCTTGGCGGGTGTGTTGAATTTTAAAGAAACGATAAATCATTTCTTCAAAATAAAACGATTCTGAGCAGAGCTTCAAATACTATAATATAATAATAATAATTTTCGATTAGGTTATATTTAACATAATATTGTTATTTAATAATGTTGGGTACTCGATAATTGTGCGAGGGTGAGTGCGTGGGCACGTGCGTGTGTGTGAATTAATAAATGTCTTAATAAAAAAATGAAAGAAACGAAAAAAATCTATTTTTATAAATTTAATAAATCGTCTATCTTTCTATAGTAATTAGTTTAATTGGCATTTTGGTATTTTTATAGGAATACTTGGGTTTTAAGTTATTTTTTAGAATTAAATTCATTTTTCGATAATGCAGTCGAATAAAATTAATCTTTTTTTGTTTCAAATATATTTATATTATATTATTTATTTCGTTAAAATTGTGAACGAATTTACGAACCGACGCTAAATACTTTTCAAAAGAACTTAATAAAAAAATGATGATGAAAAATTAAAATCCATTCAAATGCTTATAAGAAATTAAAATACTATTATTTCATTGAAAAATTTCTGTTTATATCTCATAGGCAATCCAATTTAACGTTTTTTTTTAAGTAATTTGTACAGTGTAAAAGTTAATTTTAGTGTTTTTTACTCATACTTGCATTCAGCAGTCGTGGCCGAGCGGTTAAGGCGTCTGACTAGAAATCAGATTCCCTCTGGGAGCGTAGGTTCGAATCCTACCGACTGCGAAACAATTTTTGCCGGTTTTTGTTTTCTCAAAAATTTTTTTTTGATATTCTTACAAAACTATTTATTCTCATCCAAATTTTTTGTTTTTAATAAAATTGTTTTTTCGTTCTTTTTTTATTATTATTTATTGGATAGAAAAAGTACCTTTTTCTATCGTGTAGGAACTAACGTATGTATTTTTTGTACCTGTTACTCTCGTGTAGGAACTTACATTCGCCCAACGTATACGTTACTTCTGTAAAAAAAAATTATAAATTAAGATTTAATTATAAATCATAATTAACCTTAATAAATCTACATTTAATCGTAACCGGAAACGTTTAATAATCCAAAACGCCTGAATTTTCATCAAAAAATAAATGACTCAGATCCAATGCCCTGGTAAATGGCATTATTGTATACACTCTAACCCACCCCTACTATAGCTATACCACTGGAGTAGTCCACTACTAAAATAACTTGTAAACCCCTCCCTTAAGAAAATCCTGGCTACGCCACTGTATGTACATTATTATTGTGTCATTGGAAAACTACCATTTTGTTTGTACAATAATGACACGTATACGTCGTCGTGATCGGACCCGGGGAAACGTCATCGCGCGGCACTGTGTACACGGGGGGACTTATACCGTTAACGAGCTTTTCCATTAAAAGGGAAAAATGTAATTATTTCACGATTATTTGCACGGCGGCGGCGGCGGCGCGCTGTCGACTGTCATTAACTTTGATTTATGATTTTATTCGCGCTTTTGTGGCCCGCGCCGTCGTCGTCAACGATTTTGTTATTGTTGTATAATAATAATAATAATAATAATATTATAGGTGTGCGCGACGACGAACGTTTTGCAGGACTTACCCCACATAGACCACGGCCTACATAACAATCGACTTGCCGCCATTTATATATATATATATATTTTTTTTTTTTTTGATTGTTATATCGAAGAAAAACCGAAAAAATAAAAAATCGGACATACCGTGGATATTCTTTGTCCTCTTCGAAAAGGAGACACCTCGAGATCGACACGTGATGAACGAGTTGTGAATAATTACAAACTTAAACCGTTCGAACGATTCTGAACGGAATTTCAGTGTTTTATTGAATACACGTTATTATGTTTAACAATCCAATAACAGAATGATCCTCATAGGTTTATATTGTATTAATTATAAAACTATTAAATATTAATTAAATATCCGAGAAAGTGATCGATTTTCCAGTGTTTCGATCTTCGAAGTAATTTGATTTTTTACAATTACATTAAAAATTGACATAAATAATTTTAACAAAACGGTTAACATACTGTAGACCTATTATTATACAGGATGTTCCCCGCCGAGGTTTACTAACCGCGATATCCCCTGAGACAATGAAAATAATCAAATCCCGTTTCCTTTTACATAAGACTCACACTGGGAACAAATACTTGATATTTTACTCGAATTTAATGTTTTGTAAAAAAAAAAAAAATGAAATACATAATTATGTTTTTCATTTATTAATTATATGATAGTATATTATTATGATTATTTTCAGTTTAAAACTTATTTTTAATAAGTATACTTGCAAGATAGAGGGACTCTCAATTCAATAGAAAGACACCAATCATCAATGTTTCCTTATTTTAGCAATAATAATTAAACTACAGTGACTTATCTCAAAAGAACGTGTGAAATTACAATACGGTTATTTCCATAAATTTTTATTTTATACATTTCCTACATCATGCGCTACCTAGCTATGATGTACGCAAATTCTAAGTTTTTTTTTAACTAATAATTACAATACAACTATTACTTGATAAACAATTAGTTTAAAATATTTTAACAAAGATAGTTATCAGGTCAAAACAATTTATTGAAAAATAATATAACGTAAAAAGATTTTTTTTTTTATTAGAATGAAAAAAGTAATTCACTTCCGTCTTGTAAAATTTCGTTTCGCCAATAATTGCCAGTTCTTGTTATGTCATAGAATAAATACCAAGTCTTATCTACAAATCCTAACCGAATTTGTGTTGAAAAAGTATATATTTTCTTCACTTTAAAAAATATATAAACACATTATAAGGAAAAACACCAAGTTTCATTACAAAGTATTCTCTTTTAAATGAACTATTTGAATTAATATAAATATAAATTAATTAAAAAATAATTTTTCTTTTTCAAAAAAACCTATGATTATTAACCTATAATATATTAACGTGTCAAGTACGCGAAACAAATTGTAATATGTGTAAAACTGTTATAATTTATATGAGATAATGTTTTGGAAAGAAAACTATGTTTGAAAAATAGATTATTCATATTATCTATATGACAATTTGTTATATACATAACTATTATTAATATTGTTATAATAACTAAAAGAATCTTTTCGTGTGCTTCAGTATAAAATAATAATAATAATAATAAATGGTATAATAATTTTATTATACTGGTAATAAAACGAGTTTTACATTAAAAAAAAAAAAATAGTATTTTAATAAAGTTGTACGATGCGAATGAAAAAAAAAAAAAAAAAAATGATAAAAACAATCCAAAGACCAGAAGACAGGGTGAATAACAGACGATCCTTTTTTAACATCATGATGCAAATCCTCTGCGATTATTTTGAATTCTTAATGCATTTCAAACATTCTTCGCTCATAATTTTCTAGATACTTAAAGTTCAATTTTTCATTTTTATAAACGTTCATCCCACTACAGCCGCGTATTGTATGGGAAAATAAATTAAACATTTTTATTTTCAAAAGGCAGTCTCCCGGGTTTTTATTTAAGACATTATACACACAGTTAAGTGCTTGACTTTTCGCTTAATGATATCATTCGTGAATTTCGGGTATCAAAAACAAATTACTTCACAATGTAAACGTTTGAAAGTTAATTGAGCGTGGAATTCGTTGATAGATAAATTATTAATTTTTACGTTCACGCACCTTCGTCAAAATTATAAATCGTTTAACTTCGTTATTTCATTATGCGGAATCTCTCGAGTTTTAACGAACTTGTAATACTGATCAATAAACAGGCAATTTACAATGTTTCTTTGCGGATTCATACCTGTGTAGTAGTATTAAGTGAATATGTTTCTAATTAAGTCGCTAAAATACTAATATTGTATCCACAGCCAACAGGTAACACAGTCCCTGAGGACAGTATTAAATGAAAAACTATTACGTTAGAAATAATTCTAATAAATTCTAGAATTTTTCTGACTCGAAAAGTTATTCAAATATCATAGAATTATCAATGTCCAACAAGTATTTTATCGAAATACACTTTTAAATCTGAATTTAATTGACATTTTGAAAATCTTTGATACTTGCTAGAATTAAAATCTCAATTATTTTTCAAACATTTAAAACACTTTTTTAACACTGACAGTAGAATTATTAGACCTATTCATTATTTCTCTACTGTAAAACTGACAAAATATACAAACAACTGATTGATAAATGGCTATTAAGAAAAACTACCCAAAATTTGACAAAAGCGCGTTTAAAACTAACTTTATTCGAACTTCATGAAAATAGATGGACTATAATATGGAAAATATTTTTTTGGTGAAATAAAATTTTTATACTATGTACATTTTATTTTTCGAATTTTTTTTTTTTTTTTCAATACTTTTCTTTTCATCAAAACATTTTTTTCCCCTTTTCTAAGTTAATAGTGTATTATAAAACTAGCTGAATAGAAGATTAATTATTATTATTATTATTATTTTTTTTTTAATTAAAATGAACTTGATAATTTTTTTTTTTTTTTATGTAAAGTTGTCTCGAATAAACTAAAGCTCCGCTCAAAATGGTTTTATCGAAGAAATGATTTTTTGTTTCTTTAAAATTCAACACAACCGCCAAGAGGATTCCACCCGACGAGCAAAGATTAGCCGTAGTGCGCGAAATACGTCTATGTCAACGATTAGAAACGTCGATTTTATTCATATACATTTATGATTTTTTTACCTCGACGATGAATATGTTAATTACATGAAATACAATTTTTCTTGTTCTTTAGCGCGGCCATTAAATAATTATTATTACTCGTACCTTATCTTATCGCGCACGTTGAAACACTTGTATGATATTAATATTTTAATTACGCCGTAAAAAAACCACTATAGGAAATACGAGAGATCTGCGCATAAAATATAGGTACTAAATTCCAGTACGATTGTGATGCAATGCATATTATGACGTTATGCGTGATACTTATTATAAGTAGTACGTGCTGTATTTCAATAACTCACTTATCGATATCGATTTTATCGCCTTTTGTGCTGCAGTATTTTTTTATTCCAAACAAAATAATAATAATTTTAAAACGTTTAATGCGCGCATTAACGGCTGCAAAACACGTGAGTACAACTACGATTTCAGTGCGATCGATGTCGAGAGAACCAATCGCCTTTATATTGTACAAAGTACTTAAATTTAAACTTATTACTCGATTTGGAAAATAATTTTATAATGTATTACTCAGTAAACGATATCAACGACGACAATAAGAGTTGCGCATTTCCGAGAAATTAAACGATAGTTCACCACAATTATTATTTAAAACCCTTTGTGCCGTTACGATTACATCAAAAACGTTTTCTGTTGTGTTCAGAGGGTGATGGGGGTGGGGGGAGGGGCTGCTCAAAATGCTAAATAATTTTCAATGCGATATTATAATAAAAAAAAAAAAAAAAGAGCGTTTGATACGATATAATGAACGTCAAGAAATAGAAATAAAAAATCCGTCCTGTCAGCGATTTTTTTATGTATTTTTGGCAGTTGTGTTCGGTTCCCTACTTCCTTTCGTTCGCAGAATGGATAAATGCCGTAACAGTCGTAGTTCTTTTATTGTGTTAAATTCGGACGCGACAATATTGTTACCGCGTTCGAAAATGATTTTTAGATAAAAGCTCTCCGCCGCAGTCGGGATTTCGTAAAACACGATTGTGCTTGTTCACATTATTCTTTTCCGGTTCGATTTTTTCATTTTACAATTATGCAGTTTTCCGAGGAAACCTTTGGGAAATTCGAAAATAAATTTCCGAGACCCATAGAGATTCCGCGAGGAACTTTTCATTTTGCATAGAAAAGTGTTGACCGCGAAAAAAAAGTAACGAAAGAACTTTGATATTAGACCCGAGCGAACATATTTATTTTATAAAAAAAAAAAAAAACAAAATACGACGAACGACTTTAGTCGAAATTGATAGTATACTTTTACTCTCTATTAGCATACGTCTTTTTTAAAAATAACAATTGAAATTATTTTTAATTAATTTAATACCTCACTAAAACCAGTGGCGCACCCAGAGGGGGGGGGATTAAGGGATTATAACCCCTCACGAAATTTTTTTATTTAGTATTGCGTTTATATTACGTGTATTATTGTATTAATAACGTTTGTGTGTAAGCTAATCTGTTTTCAGAATATTTTTTCATAATTTAATGTGCCTTTACACATTAATGTTAAAAAATCAGTATTTCAATTACCTGGACACTGTGGTCATCTTGTTTTAAATCCATCTCTCCGATTTCAATTTTGTTTTTATTCTAAATTATAATTAATTTTTTGATTCTGAAAACAACAGTATGTAAATCGTTTTGTGCGGTAGCCATATATAAAATGATATCTAATTTGAAAAAAATATAAAAATTAATTTTCCTTTAAAAATTTCAATCCCTAGTTAGGTTTTTATGTCAAATTGAGGAATATTTTTAAATTTACGAAGCGTTATGACGCTGTACGATCTCATTTTACTCTAGATTTACACTAATTATGAGAGAAACCATTTTCAAAGCATAAAGAATAAATGATTCCCTCTAATTTTGATGCGTGATATCGTTTTAAAATTTTGATTTACCTTGGGCTCTAAAATATTTGTAATTTTTCGTAGGTGGTAAACAAATTTGTTCTATTTTACTAAAAATATACCGTTTTATTTTAGGGGTTAACTAGCTGTTACAGTGGTTTAGCAATCCAACAGCTGATAGTAAACTGTAATTTATGTAGTTCATAATGGTATCAAGTAGTCGATTCAAACATTTTTTAATAACCCTCCCCGAAAAAACGTCCTGTGTGCGCCACTGACTAAAACGACTATTTTTTACGTCCATGAAAAAATCGTCAGTATTCCTAGCAGATTCTTCGTGTATCTGTTGTATTATTTTTACGAGCTATTTGTATTGAATATTTTTGCTGTGTTGACGAAAAAATTGTATTTATTTTAAATTATAATAATCGTTATTTGGTAGCAGAAAAAAAAATCATTTTAATTCGGCCCTTTAGCCCTTTAGTTTGTATTGCAAAATGATTCTGAAATTATCAGCACAACAATTATATTAGTTTTGTTGTTTATAACGATAAAAATAATGTCTCTCATTACACAGCATCTCCAATATGTACCACGGAAACACAGTTATTTGATGAGCTAATTGATATTTACCGAAAACTTCTATTTTTTTTTTTTTTAAGACGACGAATGAAAATTTATCCGAGGATTTTCCATTCAAAGTCGTTCTAAAGTTCTGACAATCGTATTCCAGCTGACTTTTAGGATGGATAGAACGGGTTTTGATTTAAGAAGCGTAAAGCGCCGTCTTTTTTTTCATTTTATTTCTCTTCCATGCACACAATTCTATTACGGGGATAACCGGATCGAAGCGTAAACCGCCTTCTAAACACAAGAGACGAAATACGTCTCGTTCAAAGTCCGTCGGCATGAGAGAACGTAACACTCATTTTGAGAACGGACTATCCCATTTTATATTTTATACAGCACGTATGTATTGCTTGGCTCCGATTCTGATGTTCCTGTTTTCGAATAGGTAAAAAAATAAAAAAACACGAAACAATTATTGTAAATACGATTTCAAGTCTTAGAAGCGTTTTATCACTTTAAACCTACTCCGGAAATTTTTATGTAAAATCATGATTATAAGTGAGAGAACCCTTGTAAACGATTACTGAGCATTTCCCCGAATACGTTTTCAAAAATGACCATTCTCCCAATAGTTTGTTTCACAAAAACCGAAATCTCGGATCCATTTTTCCAAAAACTCTTTCCCGAATAGTATCTGAGAAAAAAGAAAATCATGCTTAAAAATTTTTAAAATTTGTATAAAAATAAAAAAAATAAAAAAATGTACTTAATACTAAAATTGAATTAGAAATTAGAAATTATTATACTATAATATGTCAACTTAATTATGACTATCATTGAACAATTGTTAAGTAAAAGAAAATGAAAAAAAAAAAAATGAAAAATATTGAATTAAATATTGTAAATTATAATACATTAAAAAATTACAACATAACATCGTAAACAATTGTTTGCGATAATCCAATTAATCTGTTTTCGTCTTTGTAAGTGGTATAATCTAATGTCATAGTTTTTGTTCGCTTTGAATATCCGTCTATTTAATTCATTTTGTAGATTTTCCTCTATGGCCTAAACTAAATTCTGAAATTATGCTCTCGGTGTCTGTTTGCTCTTTTTGAAAATCAGTTAATGCTGAGTACAAACGTAGACAGTGATTTCGTATTACAAATTTGATTTATTCAGATGGTACCTGCTACACACATTCGACAAAAAATCGTATAGCTGAAAAAGTACAACGAAAGGCAATTTTTATGTTTTCATTAAAATCGGCTTCTTCGTTTTTACTGGGTAAATTAACCCATTCGAAGGCACATTTTTTGGCGAGGCCCATTTTCACCAAACAATAACCCATGACTCCCCGGACAAATTATGCCACCCCCCCCCCCATTTGTCCTTCTTTCGTACCGTCACTGCAGAGTGTGATATTATAAAGCTACGCATAAAAAATATAATAAACCGTTTCCGTGCGTGAAATAAAATAACAAATATATTCGTGACGTTTCAAGATACTGTGTCGTCCCTTGTACAGACAATAAAATAATAGTATCGCGTGTGCACACAGACGGAAATTAAGGTTGGAGGGAGGTTGGGGATGGTAAGCTCCCTCAACAGGTTAAAGTAGACAATCCCTTGGCGAACGGGCAATGAACAAAGTCGAATTCAATAAAAGGCGACGACGATTTTATCACCCGTGAGAAAAAAATTTATCAAACACGTTCATAGTATTAGTTAGCTTATTCTCTTTAAACTATTGCAACATTGAACCTGTATTTTTATCATATAAAATTGATATTACAATCAAATCATATAATCAAAGTTGTGATTAATTGTTGAAATTGTGTATTAATTAACACAATTATTTATTATCATACTTTTATTATATAATATATCATTTTATAAATGTAATGCAATATCATTTTTCCGGAATACAAAGTTTTATTCTTTGAATATTTTGTTTGTCGTGTTCACGAAAATCGTTTTCCACGTCTAATAGTCCATAAAAAATATGTAAAGTGTTAATTAGTCAACGGTAAAATTTCATCTTTGGAAAAACTGAAGTTTCAACTGAATTGCAAAAAATATTTTATATCGGAAATATATTTATTTTTTTTTCATTCTTTATTTTAAGTGTTTTAGTTTTGGTGTTAGCAATAATAATTAAACATTATTGTTTGAATTAATATTATTACTAGCTTAGCCAGACAGGCGCGCAATGAGCGTGGAAAAAAACTCAACTTTCCAGTTATTTCATCAAATTTTCGCTTACGAGTAGGATATTGTTATTGTTATTGTTATTATCACGCGAAATTGCCCCAAGTTTGAATTCTCGAAATTCATCCCCCCCCCAAAAAAAAACGCATTGCTGTAATAATGACTACGGTAATATTATGCGTAAGTACACGTCGTTATAAAGACGATAATACACACTTATAAACCTACTCGTACGTTGAACGCGAATGACGTTATATTATGTTGTAATCGTTTGAATTATAACTGACAACGAAGAAAACCTTTGCGCGCGGTACACGAGATTTGTGGAGTGCTCTTTTGGGAAATATTAACAATAACTGCTGATATCATTTAAAAAAAGGAAAACACGACACAAATAAATATTTTCTCCTATCTTTCGTCCGTTTTCCTCGATCGAGGGGTTCTCAACCTGGGCCCCCTTAGGAAGGCGTCACAAATTTTCAGGGGATGCTTGAAAATATTCACATTTCACCACAGAACACGATGAAAATGTTATTAATGGTTATCTATAATATTTTGTTTTTATTATTTTTATTATTTTTTAATCGTTTAAAACGGTCATCGTCGTGTAACGACTACTAACAATACTATTTCAATAATCTGAAGAATTTTATTCGTGTTAATACCCAACATTAATAATAATTAAAGTCATGGTGTATTTATGTAATATGATACCTATATATTTTGTAAGTGACATATATTATAATTCAATCTTATAGTAGTGAGAAGGGGGGGGCGTGATCCCGTATAAAAGTTTAAGAGGTGGCATCAACTTCAAAAGGTTGGGAATCCCTGTCCTAGACGAGATACGGATCCTAACAATAGCGGTTATTTTTAGCGTTATTCGAGAGAGAGAAAAAAAACACTTTAATACTCTATTATTAAACAATTTTTTTCCCCCCTCGAATAGAACTTAACTTTCTCTAGACGGATTTTCGTATTTGGCACTTACGAGTTCGTTACATTTATGAGTTTATGAAATCTACGAAATGTCGATTATAGATTCAGACGATCTGGCAGAAACTTCATCCCTTAATCGGGTCGTTTATTTTTCATCACAGATATTTCAGAAAAAATAAATGAATTATTCACTCAGAAAGTGAATCTTACGAAAAGCACTACTCAACACGAGAACTTTTCATTATACTATATGCGCAACATGGATATTATAATATTATAATGAAGTGTTTGTGTGTGTACCTATACTATATTATATGCACGTATTAATGGGGTGCAGATTCCAATGTCAATATATTGTACATTTATCGAGTGTAAACATGTCATATATTATATGATTGGACACGAGCACCACGAACTATGACGTAGTGAATAGTATAACGCTTATTTATCATTTTCCATTACACAGTATGTGTATATAAATGCTTATTCTTCATATTATTTTGATAATATTTTTTTAATATTGGTTTATTTTCAATAACAAGTTCGAATATAAATATGTATTGCATTTGTTGAAGAAATGATTTATCGTTTCTTTGAAAATTCAATACACCCGTCAAGAGAATCCCACCCGACGAGCGAAGTACACATTTGTTTTAGAATTGTAAATGTAAAAATTTGTCGACTTTCATAAAATTGTGCTAAGTTAAAATCAATATTTATTATTTACTGTGAATATTAATTATATATGTGTTCACGTTTTATAATTAAAGGTTCAATAAAAAGCGGATTTTCAAACAGTTACATATAAATACCAATCGATTTCTAAAAAGCCGATATACCTCGCACTATGGGTATTCTTTGATCCTTCGTTGGGATATTGGTTGGTGTGTTGAATTTTAAAGAAACGATATTTAATTTCTTCTAGAAAATGATTCTCATCGGAGCTTCAGTTACTAAAAATATTAAGAATTTCGAGTATTTTATCCAGTATGTAATATTGTAATTTTAATAACAGAATAATCCACGTCAATTATATTATTTAATAAAAATGATTAACTTTGTATACGATTTTATGTTATAATAAGGAAAAGAAATTGGGCGATTATTCGGATAATAAAGCGTCATTTTAACCGTAAATTTAACTTTAAATGTTTGTAAAAATTAATTAATTGAGACGCGAAGAATATTTTAGAAATACAATTTCATCTACATTAAAAACATTATGTTTTATGTGGCTTAGATTGAAAAAAAAAAACATTATTTTACGTCAAAGTGACCTGTTTCAATACAAATTATAACTTTAAATAATTGCTATGAAAAAAGTTGTCTTGAAATTTTCGAGATTTTTTCAAATAAATTAAACATAATATTAGTGAGTAGGGTGACATTGTGTTAAATTTTCTGTCCAAAATATCGTTAATTAAAAATTTTATGAAATAAAAACTTATAAAAAAAGGAAAATTTACAGTATTTTTTTTAAGTTCCATAATTAACTCAAAATTGGACAAATGCTTTTGATATTTATATGAAAAAATATGCAAATGAATATTTTCAGTAATTGATGAATGTTTAAAGTCTTTGCACAAAATTAATCTGTTGGTATACGCCGAGGACACTTTTGACTTTTTGATTTTTGACATATTGATTTATATATGACCCCACTTTCATAAGAATTTATTCGCGTTGTAAAGGTAATAACTAATAACAAATTAAAATGAAATTAATATTTGTGGCGCGTGCATATAATAATATTATACAAAACGTTAAAAGTTTTCGAACGAAAAGTGTGCGTTTCTAGATAATAATATGATATTTATGTTCACTATTACAGTTTATTCGAACGGAATTCGCCCAAATAAAGCTGTATTATAGTCAATGAAAATATATACCTCGTGCGTGTTTTCACCGTATTGCACGTCTTAAGGTAAAAACTTATCATACGGAGTGCATATAAGTGTACGCGTACAAGCCGCAAACAAAAAAAAAAAAAAATCGTACGATTTCATTATTCCAACCTTGAAATTAATACTTAAAAAAAAAAAAAAAATGAAATCTTCATCTCGTGAGATAAAAAAGACGTGGAAAACTTTTATTAAAAAAAATAATAATATCATCCTACGTACTTTTACTATATATTAACTGAAGTGTTTCAACTGTTCTTTGTGAAAGGGGAGCTTCTATAAAAAATTAACCATTTATTATCATCGGTTGTTGATAATCAGGAACATTATATTATGAGAACAAATAATGAAATAAGTCCAATCAATCGTGAATATTCTTATGATCTATGACATTTATTTTCCAATTATCCTTGGAGCCAAGGATATAGTAGAGGCGTGGCCAAATTGTGGCTCTCATTCTATTTTCGAAAACAATAATAATCTTATTTAAATGACTGTTTTAGCAGTAAAGTTGAACATAATATATTATTGTTGAGATGATAATTTTTTTTTTTTTTATATATCTTTTATTTCCACGAGTTTATGAATCGACTCAGTATGATCGACTCAGAGTTATTCCTTAAAACGATCTATAGTTAAATATGAAAGATATCAGCATTTGGTACAATTAAAATGATTTACAGGAAAATGACATTTCAAAAATTGATTTTAAATTATGTGCACAGTTATTGATGTTTGGGGGCTGTTCAAAATAGAGACATTCTTACACGATTTTATACCTAACAGAATGAGGATTATTTTTAAACTTTTTTTTACCTAAAATTCTAAAAGTTCTATTCCGTGAGTCGCCTTAACTGTTGCAATGACAATCGTTACTGGACATCTATTTTCACAGCAACATACAATAAAATTGACTTTTTTGGCTCTTGATATAATTTTATTTATCCGTGTGGCTCGTGAACACATTCATGTTGGCCACCTCTGATATAGTATACTTATTTATATAAATATTTCATATAAGATACGATTCGTAACCTTCCACCCCTTCATTGCGCCACTAGTACAAACGTATTTTTATAGAGAATGTGTAAACGAATAGTTTTGCACGTGCCAACGTAGTATTTTACATTAATTTTATCACGATCTTATTGAGTTTTATTATTAATCATGGTCATAGTAATTTTGTGATTTAAATCAGTGGTTCTCAACGGGGGCGATACCCCCCTCCCCTCCCCAGTGGGTGGTGAAGAGGTTCTGAGGGGCAATTAATATATTATGGGTGATAGGAGGGGGGGCGGGCAATCCTTAGGTGATATGGTGGTATTGAGCATAATATATATATATATGTATACTAAGGCTAAGTAAAATAAAAACTGAAACACAGATACTCCACAGTAATTATATATTTTCTGATCTTTTTCAATAAACATTGAAATATCTAGCAAATTAACAAATTTAAGAATTAATGAAACATTCAACGAATTAGATATAAAAAACCAACCCAACTTTATGAATACCCATTTTATACGTATATATTTTCTATTAAGTTTTCAGTTATACACTTTTCAAATATAGTATTAAATTTTAATTTTTTTTTTTTTCAAGGGGGGCGTTGAAAGTCATTTTGCTCTTTAGGTGGGGAGGGGGGGGGGTGGTGACCTAAAAAAAAGGTTGACAATCACTGGTGTAAATAATCGCCATTTATTTTTTTAGTCGATTTTATTATTCATTCGAACGAATTTTATCGAGCCACGTGTTTAAGTAAATCGAACATTTTCGCATAATACGGTGGTGGCGTCACGGTTGATTTTCTTTTCTAATATCGATAACGATCCTATTTTTCGGCTACACACACACGCAGTACACCACGTGCAAACGCGTCAAAGATAATTTATATATATATATATATAAGCGCTCCGTCGACGCGTATATTGAATTATGTGTACCGCCGCCGGTGATCCTCTCCGGGTGGATAGTAATCAATTGTAAACGTCTTTTAAATTGACGTGTATTAAACCCCGTCTAACCAGCCGACATCGTCATACGCGGGTGCTCTGTTTTCACGAACTACACGTTGTCATCGATAAAGACGACGACGACGAGGTGACATGATTCCGCGACACTTGGTGCCGAAACAACGAACGCTTGACGCGAGAAAAATCCACCCCAAACGAACACAATCCCCCCCCCCTTTGAGGAATTCTTTAATTTTTTTTTTTTTTTTTTGATATAAGTATGATCTCACTACTATATCGGCCGGCGGGAGTCACTCGAGATTGAATATTTTTCTTCGTACAACACAAAGTTTTCGACGAATAAAGATTAAATCCATGTTTCAAACGAATAAATAAAAATTTATATTACATGGGAATAAATTCGCTTTGAAGATTTTATTCGAAAATTTCAATTGTATATCAGTTAAACTTTTTATTTATTTATTTTTCAATGTTATATTCTAGGTCTTTTCATCCGAATTTTTCCGAAAAAGAAAAACCATTTTTGTTTTTTTTACCTTTTTTTTTTTTTTTGCTTATTTTGCATTGAAAAAATAAAAAATAAAATTGGTACACTTTTACTTAAGTTATAATCTGTATGAAATATGTAAAATATTATATTTTCAATAAAAATTTATCATAAAACATTTAATTCTTAAACAGGTAGGAATTTTTTTTCCCCACCAAAACATTTCTCACTCATTTTTCTACGCAGTCGATCTTTTTTCTTTTCAATCGGTATAAATTATATTTAGGTCCAATCAATATTTCATAACGCCGGCCCAGTACACACACACACACACACACACACAATATACAAGTTTTTAATTTTTTGTATTGTGTATTGAAATTTTCAAAAGAAATTCCTAATGGAACGAAAGGTTTGATCATGCAATCACTTCTTGTTTATGAATAACTTTTCCTGTATTAATTCTTCTTCTCATTCGGCGAAGTGATTATATGAACTTTCTAGTGTGCTATATATTTTTCATACACATTGAGGGGGTACTCTAGGGTTGTGAATTTACTGGTAAGTAAATTCAAAATTTAAGAATTCATTGATTAAAAATTTTCAATTGTTTACGTTAATTTTCTTTTTTTTTACTCTAAACACGGGATTAAATGTAATTTCTTTCAAACTTTATGTGACTTAGAACATAGAGTTGTATAGTGACAGACAAGTAATGAATCTTTTGAAAACAAAAAACCCAATTTTTTTTAAAATTTATTCGCTCAAAATTGCATAACAACAAAATATTTGCATTGAAATTATCTACCTAGACACCAAGTTTCAAAGACTCGATAGGGCCAATTTTCTTTTATGTACATTTAAATGAATAACTTAGGTAAAACTAACGAATTTCGTGGAAATTATAAATTCAAACGGTTATAAAAAAAAAAAATTGAATTACGGTTTTTGAGATTAGGTCAATAATTTACCTAATACATGCCATATATGCCTAATTATTAGGCACGTATGTGGGTGGAATTATATTAAATTTGCAAGTCTTAATATCACGAATTGAAAATTTTATTACAAAAAATCTAACAATAAACGAGAAGTTTTCAGTATTTTCAATATGCTATACTTAACTCAAAATTAATCAAACATTTTTGAAATTTTTATGAAATGTTTTCGTGAGCATTTTTAGTAGTTTGTGAAATTTTCATGTTTTAAGCTAAATTATTTTTGATGTTAAGTTAAAAAATGATTTTCAATTTTATGAAAATTCCGGTAATAGCATATTTTACCGTTTTTTTGTCAATTTTCGACAGATTTTCCTGGAAAAAGTAGTGAGAAATTTGAAAAATAACCTTTTTTAAAGTACCGTCTGGGTGTGATTTCAGATCTAAATAATATTTACTTATCGAAACTTTTGGGCGAGTATTTCTATACGAAAAAGTGGTGTTCACAGAAACGGCTGAAAATATAAAAATAAGCATCATTGTGAAGTCATAATCTTCGTCGCTTCGCTCGGAATCTAAAAGGAGAACAACAACAACGGTCAGGATTCCGAACAATAGTCTAAAATATCTATTTACACCGAACTGTTAATAAATAATTATTATAATATGAAACAATCGTTCCACGCGAAATGGCATAACAATAATATTATTGTGAACTCGATCCTCACGTCCTCCCAACGCCACTCTGACCGATTCGAACAGATTTCATTCGATCTTTGTGTCGGCCGAATTTCGGGCCGAACGAACTTTCGGAAATCTCGTCTCGAACCAATCCAACCGTGACTAACCGCGGAGAGACGGACCGACACGATTTTCGTTTTAAACCTTTTACGACGACGACGTCGAGTGTTATTCGGTCCGAAAAACCATTGTGTCATTGTGTCCGCTCAAAACCCCGTTTCCGTACACAACGGAACGCCGTTTGGTAAAACGGAATAGGTAAATAAAAATCAATACGCTTTTGCATCGGTACGAAAATATTATCCCCCTGACCTGAGTAGTAAACGAATGTAATTGTTATTGTTATCACGCGATTATTTTTTAAACGTTTGATAACTTCGCAGTGGCACTAATTTCATGGCGTACACGTGAACCCGTCGTCGTTAAATTCCGTGTTGTTCAACACCGCGGTGGTAATGATTGGCCAAAAGATATCAGAGAAACTATACTCAACAAATGACGCTTAAAACGCGACGAAATTTTTCACATGAATTCCGCTACGATTGTCAACCGTATTGTCCGACGAGGCGGAAAATAAGATTTATCGTTTTTTTTTTTAAATGTAATACACCCACCAAGATATAGTATCCCACCCGAGGACTGAAAAATACCCGTAAAAATACGATGTACGTCCTTTATTTTTCCTCAAAATACTGTTTCGCTCTCATAAATAGAAAATATTAATAACTGAACGCGTTTACACTGATATTAGGATTTGCGATAAATATCTACAATAATGATAAGTGTTGGTAAATATGAAAAATTGGTTTATTTTTAAACCTAACCTTTGATGAGAAACAAAAAAAAAAATTATCTTTAAAAGGTTTCCTACCCTTAAAGTAGACGATTTAGAATTCGAGTTGTTTTCTCAGTGAAACCATTTTTTTTTTTTTTTTTTTTTTCATTAAAAAAGCTGTGACTATGGAAATAACAGTGTAAAAAAAAAATAGCCGGACATACTTCGCACGACGGATGGGATTCTCTTAACGGGTGTATTTAATTTTAAAGAAACGATTAATCATTTCTTCAATAAAACGATTCTGAACGAGGGAAGTTAAATAATATAAAAAATAAATGAGAAAAAAAATGTCCAAAATTTTTTTTTCACATTTTCAAAATTTTCTTGCGCCAAAATCTTTATTATATCATTTTCTATCTATGTTTAAATTTTCATAATATTCGGATCAAAAAATGACGGTTTCCGAGTACCTAACCTACTTAACCTACTTAACCAATCTAACAGAAGAGAAAAAGAGAGAGATATTATGATGAAAGAAAGCTATGATAATGGATCCCCTGAATCCGTGGGGCCCTCTGGGGCAGGGGTAAAATGTCCAAAGACTTTTTAACTATCGTTTTTTGGTGAGCCCGTTAGCATGCCCATGTAAAGGCATGAGCCCCTCCACCACGACAAGGTGGGCTCATGGAGGGGACCTACCTACCTACCTACCTAACCTACCTAAACCTACATAACGCGCACACGAATTCCGTTTTAAATACTACGTGTACTTATAAATTTAAGTTAAAACACTCATGCACCCTCACATTATTAAGATTACGTCCAGTACACGGCATCAGGCGACTTGAGCAACCACACAGGTTGTTAACTGCGGATTACCGATGCCCTCTCCGCCATCACGCACGCGTACCTTCAGCGAACCGAATAATGCAAGGAAACA
>JAIPRM010006670.1:0-18309 GCA_025469315.1 Stegophylla sp. TES_Ste_2020 | reverse complement strand
AGAATTTTATGAAAATTTAAACATAGATAGAAAATCCTATAAAAAAGATTTTGGCGCAAGAAAATTTTGAAAATGTGAAAAAAAATTGTGGACATTTTCCGAACATTTTTTTTTTTTTTTTCTTATATTATTAACTTCCTTCGTTCAGAATCGTTTTACAGAAAAAATGATTTATCGTTTCTTTAAAATTTAATACGCCCGTCAAGAGAATACCACCCGTCGTGCGAAGTATGTCCGGCTTTTTTTTTTTATGTGTACACGATTTCGTATGGAAATACTTGCCCGAAATTTTCGACAAGTAACTTTTTGAAACCGAAATTGTCTCTAGAATCTCTAAAGGATAGATGGTACTTAAGAAAGGTAATTTTTAAAAAATTTCTCAATTATTATCTCGAAATTTTCGGAAAAACTATCCAAAATTTGACAAAGAAAAAAAAAACTCGGAAACGAAGTGAACTCTATGAAAACTTTAACAAAGATAGACTAATAATATGAGAAATATTTTGGCGCAGAAAAATTTTGAAAATGTGAAAAAAAAATAATGGAATTTTTTATTTTCAATATATAATTCACACCACGGATTGTCTCCGCTCCTCGAGTCAGATACTCTTGGTGGGTGTGTTTAAAATGACTTATTTATACTATTATATTAGCATTCGCCTGTTTATTATAAGTAGAGACCAGAATCGTATTCATTTGCATATTCTTACTAAATGTATACATATGACTATGGGGGTTTAAAATGTGGGCGTTTCAAATAAAAAACTTATTTCATAGACCAAATATTATTTTACATATCGTGATGCATATTTGAAGGTTTAAGTCATATTTGGTTTATTAAACCATATAATTTGCATATTATTTTATACTCTTTTTATGAATTTATTAACTTTTTACCCTCCCCTCTACCTGTTTTACAATATAAACAAGAATTATTATATGTTGACTGCAGATGTGCGTATCCCCAATTATTAATTAGCTCCAGTCAAAAGAAGTTTCATGGAGGATGATCGCCATGGAAAAGAGCCATGTGTTATGAAAACATTATCACGTGTACAGAGAATACGATTAATTAATTATTTTTTTGTTTATATTGTTAAGAAAAAAAAAAAAAAGGATAAGTATTGTTTTTATTAATTTTTACTAAAATAAATGTATTGTTATGTTTTATAATAAATAATAATTATGTTATTATTATTGTAGTGTCAAATTATCGTATGTAAAAGCCGCATGGCGTTAACTTTATTAAACAAATAAAATATTTTTGGACTTTTAATTCTTATGCATTCAAAATTTTTTCCATCGTAACGATTTAAAAAAAGTAATTAAAAGAATGGAAATGATAGGGAAAATAGATCAATTTTTGTATAACTGTATTCGATGCAGTGATTAAGAATGTCATCGATGTTTATTTCGGAAGCTTGACAACAGCTTATCAAACAAACAAGCGCAATTAGAAGATGACTTGGGGCTGCAAAGCGCCTTTCAAAACCATTTAAATTCCTCTAAGATTTTTTTTTTTTTTTTTTGAAAAATTGCATAATGTTAATGACTTCTAGCAGACGGGGGGAACTAAATGAAAAAAATAACTATGTTATAATCACAAAAATTTTTATATCTTAATTATGCCAATAATTAAACAGTACTTACGGTTAGGAATAATTATTTGTTACCACATGATTATAATATTGATAAATATATTAATATATTAATCAAACTTATACTGATTTTATATACTACACGACATATCAATTGATCGAAAATAATACGTTGCCACAAATTAATATCTTAAATCTTAATATTGCCATAGATCTCTAATTCCATATTATTCATGTCGATAATAATATTATTCTTAACGTTGCCATAGATCTCTGATTTCTTACAACGATGCTCGGAACGTGTTTGATTTTATACCAGATATCAGATATCTTTGGCATTTGTGGAGTTATCTACAAAGAGATTGAAAAAGAAACACCTATAGAGAATTGTCTAGAAAAAAAAAGAAACAAAAAGCCGGACATACTTCGCACGACGGGCGGGGATTCTTTTGACGGGTGTATTGAATTTTAAAGAAACGTGACATCATTTCTTCGATAAAACGATTCTGAACGAAGGAAGTTAATAATATAAAAAATAAATGTGAGAAGAAAAATGTCCAAAATTTTTTTTTCACATTTTCAAATTTTCTTGCACCAAAATCTTTCTTATATGAGATTTTCTATCTATAATTAAATTTTCATATAATTCGGATCAAAAAATTATGGTTTCCGAGTCGTTTTTGTCAAATTTTGGGTAGTTTTTTCCAAAAAAAAAACTTGAAGAATTGAGAAATTCAAAAAATGACCTCTTTAAAGTGCAATCTAGAGGTTTCAAAAAGTTACTTCGAGATACTAAGATCAAAACTTTTGGACAAGTATTTCCATACGAAAAGTTGTACACAGAAAAATAATAAAAATAAAAATAAAAATCATTGTAAAAAACTAGCTTCTTCACTTCGTTCAGAATCCAAAAAAAAAGGCGATTTCGGTCGAGTTCAGTGCCGTCGATATACGGAATCCAAAATCGATCACAATTAAATATGCGTTGAAAAGTAATATAAACGATCGTTTTACAAAACATATTTATATATATGTCTTTTAGCAGTTTACACCGGTGAGTTATTCACTTAATTTAGTTTCAATTAATTCGAAACGAATACGAGAATTTACGTTTGGTAAATATTTGACTCCAATGACTTAATGACGTTTGGGAAAACGACCAAAATCTGTGCTACGCCCTCCTTTATTGAGTTTCGTTGTGTGTGTGTGTGTGTGTGTGTGTGTGTGTGTGTGTGTGTGTGTGTGTGTGTGTGTGTGTGTGTGTGTGTGTGTGTGTGTGTGTGTGTGTGTGTGATGGAAAACGTGATTTATCGACGTTTCAAATGAAAACCGCACCCCCCCTCCCCGCAAAACGAATCCTGGTCACGCGTTCGCTATTCGACCCCCTTCCCCACGGGGGTCGGTATTATTCTGAAAATCCACCAGAACGTTTAAACGTACAGGAAGAATTTCACACGATGTATTTTTATTCGATTATTTTGAAATTTTGACGCCTGGTAAGTTTTTACTTACTACACCTAAACTTCCTCGAAATTTATCCACGTATCAACTGAACAGTGAACCCCCCGCACAAAGACGAATCCTGGCCACGCGTTCGTTATCCAACCCCCACTCGATGGGTTGGGGAACTATCTGGGGCAGGATTTTGAAATATTAAAAGTCTTTTTACAAGAAGAAGCTTTAGAAAAGGTTTATTTACACTATTTTTAAAGGTTAGTGTAGTTCAAAATTGTTTCCACGCGAAATCAAAATTACCTCCAACCACATCAAATGTCATCTAATTTTACTATTGAAATGTTTTTATTAAATTATTCTATAAATTAACGCTATAGATTTCATGCGATCGATCGATTGAGGAAAAAATCGCTTTTCAAGAAGGGCGACTGTTCTTTTTACTGCCCTTACCCAAAAGGGCACCCGCGTGTATGTACTACGTGTTTTTATTAAGTCTACATATTTTTTTATTTTTTTTCAATTTCCCATAACATTCGCGATCCGTGACGTCTATAACAGTTAATTACGCTTTGCGCGTTTTCAGTTGTTCACCACTAGAAAAAGGTATACGGGTTAACATAATTTATCATATTTATATTCTCATAATAATATCATAATAATATTTATACAGTAAACAAGGAAATAACGAACGAACGAATGCCATTGAGCTATAATCACACACGTTTATTGGTATGCGATGATGTCATTACTGAACTATACAACGCATATTATCTATAAAAATACAAGACCATATCGGTTATTGGATTTATTGAAGTCGTCGAGTAGGTAGCGAAGCATACGTAATAATATGTCTCTCAGAGCGGATTAACGATGACCTTTTTTCGTAAACAATTAATTGCCCAAAAGTTTTGACACCATTTGGCTCTTGATGGTTCTGTAGAGAGGATATTTTTATTTTTTTTCAAATATATATGTGAAATTTTTTTTACTGTTTTCAATAACGGAATATAAAACTGACTGAGTAAAATGGCCTTTTTTTGATTTAATAAAAAAACTTGAATAAACCGAATGTTGGTTCAGAACTGTTTGATATATTGAAAAACGATTTATCATTTGTTCGAAATTTAACACATTCAAAGAGCGATTTCCACCCGAGGATATAAGAATACCTATAGTGCAACACATGTCCAGATTTTTTTAGTGTAATATTGAATTTATTTTTAGAGTAAATATTAATGAATGTTTTTTTTTGCTTTTTCTGGGTACTTAAAATGTTTTTTTTAACAGATTTATTTTGCTAAAAAATCCTAGCCCTAATGATTGCGAATTACAATATTATCATTCGAACGCATAATTATTGTTATTCGAGAACATCGACGACTGGTATTTTCAAAGAATTTTACGGTGTGGTGGAATGAGAATTTTGAAAATTTCATATACATTACATACTATGTGAAAAGAGTTATAGAGATTTGAAAAAAAATTATAATGATCTCCTCGTTTTCGAGTAAAAACAACATTTACAGAAAAAATGTACTCTTTTTTTTTTTTTCTACTGTGTACTGATTTTTAAAACAAAAATTTCAAAAAATATTTGTAAAAAAAAAAAAAACAGCTTTTTTCTTTTGATTACGTCTTTTCATCAATAAATAGTTTTCATTTCGTCATTGTTTCATAATGTAAAAAAAAAAAAAAATGCCGGCCATTATTGTTTTTATATCTTCCTGTAAAAAACCGAATTGTAGGTTTAACGCGACATTTTAAATTTTCAAAAATTTTGTTTATTTACTAACCACAAAAAAATGGTTTTTTGTATTTTTTTTTTTTTTTTTTTTTTTAAGTGTATTACTTTCATCATACCAGTCGGCGATAACGCCGCCAAATTTTTGACTTTTCATAGTAAATTTTACTCAAATTGTCGGTAGTTTTTCCACATGCTAGGAAAATAGCGCTAGGAATTTCGATAACTACTTCTTTCGAGTGTAGACACGTAAACAAGGTCGATTTAAAAACGTATCTGAATAAATTACGATTATTCGTTATTATTTTAAAAAAAAAAAATGCATCTTCATTTGTATGTTTGTACTTTTACTCAAAAAAAAAAAAAAATTAAATAAATAAAAACAAATACAAGTGTACACGAAAAACAAAAGTTTCTATAGGCACGAGATACAGATTTATCTCCAAGATAACTCCACATCCCTGTCGTTCCCTAGCCGCCGCCTGCCAAGTCACGCCGAGCTTTGTAACTGCTCAGCCGAGGGAAATCGAATAATTGTTCTTGAGAAAAATCTCTATTTATGCCTTTTCGCCATTAAAAAGCGAGACCGTAAGTTCGTTGTTGATAACGTTATTCTGAAGTTTCTTGATATTGTCTTTCGCTGTCGACACAATGCACCGCGCGCAATTCTACAAAACATTTTGCCTATGACAGGTTACGTAAGTGAGATGGAACGCTCTCATTATTACGCACAATATCATAGTGAGAGTAAACCGCGTCCACTTTTATTTTCATATTACATTTCGAGTACTACGGCACATGCAGCTGTATTATATTGTAATAATAATAATAATAATAATAATAATTACTCGATAGAGGCGTACATGAGGAGGTCATCGGGGACATTCACCCCTACCCATCCAAGTGTATTTTCCTCTTTGTTATTATATTATGTATATACAGGGTGATTTTTGAAGCGTGCTCACCCCCATTTTTGACGTTAAAAATGCAAAATTTAGGATTTTTTTTCCGAAATGTTCAAGTTACTATAAAACCAATATGTTCCATAACTAATTTTTTTCCGTGTCACCTTAAGGGTGTCCTGTGGAGATACAAAACTATTTTAATGACGGAATTATATTCGGATTATTTTTCTGTGAATTTTGATGTATTGAAATAAAAATTTGAACGAGTAGTTTTTGAATTATTCAAATTTAAATATTAAGGAAAATTGTCACTTGGGCACATATTTACGTACGTAGTTCGAAATTATTATAAATCTACTCAATTAACCTTTAATCAGAAATAAATTAGTCAAAATGTTCATAGATATCATATTGTGGTGTGTACGAGATTAAATTTCACATTTACAAAATATTAATTAGTCACGTCGTCTTATCTCATTTACCTATCAGGAATAAATTAATAAAAAATACGTGCCCAAGTGACGATTGATTTCAATACATCAAAATTCACAGAAAAATAACCCGAATATAATTCCGTAATTAAAATAGGAGGTGTAACCATTTGAAAAAAGAAAATTTGTATCTCCACAGGACACCCTTAAGGTGACACGAAAAAAATGAGTTATGAAAAATATCGGTTTTAAACTTTGCATTTTTACGGTCAAAAATGGGGGTGAGCACGCTTAAAAAATCACCCTGTATTAATGTATTTATAATATTAGCATACCGAGATAATTTAATGATAAAAATGACTCGAAAAAATATCGCTCGTTTCTCGTTAAAATCATATAATTCTTTTCAACAGTCATCGAAATCGAGAAGTCCCGGTATATCGTGGCGTATTCAGGATTTTTCAAGGGAGGTGAGGGAGAATTAAACACAAAAATATCAAAAAAAAAAAAAATCTATAAAAATAATCTTTATGAAACTTTTGTGTTCCTCTTCAAAAATTTTATTTTCCTGTAAAAAATATTTTGGGGGTAAGTATTATTACGTACATTATTCAACATAATTTTAGTTTTTTTTTTTTTTTTTTTTGTAAATAATCAATTATATTATAATTTTTTTAGTAAAATTGTTCTGAATAACACACTAAAGCACCGCTCAGACTCGTCTTACTCAATATGATTTATCGTTTATTTTTGAAAATGATTAATTCATTAAGAGTAAGTGGCGCACATCAAGGGGCTCAGCCGTTCAGGGGTGTCGATTGACAACTCCATGAAAATCGGTGGGTGCTTCTAGTTGGACTCGGAACTTATTTTTATATCTATTGTTTATTATTTATAGCATCTTAAAAAAATTATATAATAAAAACAAAATTTTTATCATGTTCATACTCAAATTTTATAGGTGAAATGAGTGATTTCCTAAGAATTTATATTTTCGACACCTCTGTGAAAATTTTACTGTGCGCTACTGAGTATCCCCTAGTCCGGATTTATTTCAATATATTGATATTAATATGAAAAATTCCTACGAATCAAGTACCGTTTTTAATTTAATTTTTAATGCTATATTCTCTCTCAGGTATTTATGGTTGTGTTGAATATTTGAAAACGGTCTTGCTAAAATTTGGCGACCCTCGAAAAAAAAAAAAAACTAAAATGGCGTTCTCGAAATAATGTGTGTGTCAAATAAACGACACGTTTAAATGTGGTGTCATGTAAATGTTTATTTTTCGCATTGAAAAATAAATCTGTTTTATTCGTCGACCGAATACGAGTAATATTGTTTTGGACAATTTTTCTTATTTTGCCTCCCGTCGAAAATAATATGCTTGGGGGTACGTGTCACTGTGTCGGTTCGTCGACTGACTGAAGAGAAAAAAAAAAAAAAACCTAATTTTGGAAGAATATTTTGTCCCATTAGTCGTTTTATCTCGACCGTCACCAGCAGGGGCGTGCTGAGGATTTTATTTTGGGGGTGGTTTTAATTTTCAAATTCCAGTAAGTATTTAACTTATAATAATATAGTCATAATATTAATATCGATAGATATGGTAAAATATGACATACAGTAACTCGTTAACTATGTTAATGATTAATAATTTACTGTGAAATATTACAAACGTACATCATTTAAAAAACAAATAACATATTTAATATCATGGCACTCTGCATATTTGTATACATTTTTTGAAAACAATTACCAACTGTTATCCAGAGTAAAAAAAAAATAATGATTAATAAAATATTAAATAAAATAAATTTCGATAATGATGTGTGATTTTCAAACTAAATAATATATTTGTCATGCAGGATGTGTGTGTTTTGTTTTAATTAAAAATTGTTCTATATCTCTTTATCAATTAACATTTTTTTTATTCAATGTGTACAGGTCACATCCAAGAACTTGCAGCACATTTTTTCGTTAATTTATTTTCAATCATTTTTAACCCAATTCGTTTTCCACAGCAAACGTTTTCTTTTAAAGACACCACCAATAACGGGTGCATAATATTTTTATTTTCTAAATAGAATAATGACGTCAAGAAGAAAAAAGTTGTCACAGTCAATTAGGGGGTGGTTTGCACCCCCCCCCATAAGTACCCTCTCGGCACGTCCCTGGTGACACAAGGTTGCGTGACAATTGGAAAAAATTTTCAAGTCGACTGCAGTAGTCGTCGTGTAACCTCAAAAGTCATCGGGTGATAAAACCGTGATTTATGGATCATCTTTTGTTGTCGAACATAAAAATTGTTTTACTACAATAATAATAATTATTATTATCGCCTAACGCGGGCGCGCGCATAAAAAACCAATTACGCAAACGTTATTTTTATAGAAAATATTTCCCCGAGCGTTACACACAGTTTGTTACTTCGGTACCTCTTACCAGCGAATATGACCTTAAGGCAGTGTTTCCCAGAGTGGGCGATATTGCCCCCTTGGGGGCGTTAGAATCACCCAAGGGGGGCGTTGAGGTTACAAGCTCGATTGAGGGGCATTATGAAAATCGGCGGTGGACTGTTTCAATGCGACTATTTTTTCGTTCTGCAGTCACATAATCGTAATGTTGTACGAATTATTAAATAATATGTGAGTAATATTTAATTAGTCATTACTTACTTATAAATGGGTGTCATACTCAATAATTAATACGCATTTTATATGATTTATTACTTTTCATCTAACCGGAATTAATCGTATTGATGCTAATCACTTTAAAAATTAATGGACTAAAAAAAGGTACCTAATTGAAAAAATAATTAATTCAAGGGGGGAGGGGGGCGGTGAGAGATTTTAATAAACATTAAAAGGGGCGTTGCGTGAAAAAAGTTTGGGAAACACTGTTTTAAGGTAAAAATTAAAAAATCAATTAGGTTAAGTTTCCTTGTCGGTATTTGTTTTTTATCAGTACGTCGTAGTCTTTCTGTTTTATGTTATTGCCGTTGGTAAAAAACGCAAGAAATAACATAAACAACAAGATATTTACTAAAAACACTGTAAACGCGCTCCGAGAGATTAATCAATGACAAAATACGTGTACTACGACAAAATGCAAACTACACGTCGTGTTACTACTCACAGGGTTGTTACGCAATTAAATTTTTCCAATTCCCTGACTTTTCCCGGTTTTCTATAAAAAATTTCCACAGTGTTATTACACCCATAATTCATAAACCATAAAAAATATTTTTTACATTCTGCGTGCAGCGCGAAGAAACTATAGTGATTTACAATGATGTTATATATATTTTTTTTTTTTCTGTAAGCATTTTTTCATTTTTTCAAAAATTTCAAACAGCAACTACAGCGACCACTAGATGGTACTTTTAATAGGTCGTTTTTCAAAATTCTCAATAATTTTCTCAAAATTTGGGGGAAAAACTAACTAAAATTTGACAAAGAAGACCCTGTACTTATTACTACCTATCATTTTTTTTTTTTTTTTTTAATCCGAACTTAATGAAAATTTTAATTTAAATAAACAATAGAATATGAGGAATATTTTGAAAAAATAAAATAAAATACAAACACATTTTTTTTTATAGATTAGAAAAATGTAAAACTACATTGAATTAGGTTCACAGTATAAGTTAACTTTAAAAGAGCCTTAACTATAAATAATTTTCCAGTCAATATTGTAAAATTCCCTGACTTTTCCCTGTTTTCCGAACCCTAATTAAATTCCCGGACATTTCCAGGTTTTCAAGGTTTTCCAGTTCTCTATTTGTTTCGCGCGAGACGAATAAAAGGGAGTGGTCTGAGAATTACCCGACCCTTCCCTACATAATATTATTGTGACGTAAAAACATAGAAAATTCCAAATAATAGATATAAACGCGAAAGAAATGATTAAACAATATCCTACTAAGGGTGCGCCCCTATCGCACCCTCGTATACACGCCCTCGCCTACACGTGTTATCGTGTAGTGCGTGTCTACTATTTGATCGTGTCCAGGGATAAATAATATATAGCCAAAGATAATATATAAATTCAATATACTTGTAACGAAGACCTCGTATGGCTGTAAAACCGAATCGGCGGGGTTACCACTTTTTTCGAATTCGAAAATTTCTCGACTTTTCCAGGCTTTCCAAAATAGCAATTTTTCCATCATCAACGTTTTTACTCTCTACTCCGTTTCCTTTTTCTTTTTTTAACACTTTATTGGGTAAAATCACTGCTACAGGAGTACGACTCAATAAATCAGATTTTTCTCAAAATTCTCAATTATTTTCCAAAACTATGGACAATTTTACACGAACGGTAAGATATGACGATATCGGGTGGGATGTTCCGGGTGGGTGTGTATTGAATTTTAAAGAAACGATAAATCATTTCTTCAATAAAACGATTCTGAGCGGAAATTCGGTTATCATATTACAATAACCACGAGACAATAATTTACCACGTCACTATGGTTACGTCACTAATGGTTACAAAGTTACCACGATTGCCATTGTTACAAGATAGAGTTGGATATGGGAGGGGAGGGTAGGGAGTTAGAGTCTTGGGTCAGGGGGAGGTGTCCGATAATGGTGACAAGAGTAAACCCTTTGAATCAATACGAGTTCTGAAAAATACTAAGTATAAAGTAGCACATTTGGAGCCGAATTTCGATTCAAAAAGTGGCTTTTGCATTGGTATTTCTGTACGCAAAAGTGTTTTTACAGAACGGAAAGAAAGAAATCGTTGCGAATTCACGAGCTTCTTTCGCTCGCGCGAAGAACCTAAAATCAAAAGAAGATACATCAGTGTGAATGACGTCACAAATAAAATAAAAAAGCCGGACATACTTCGCACGACGGGTGGGATACACTTGACGGGTGAATTGAATTTTAAAGAAACGATAAATCATTTCTTCAATAAAACGATTCTGAACGAGGGATGTAAATAATATAAAAAATAATTGAGAAAAAAAAGAAATGTTAGAAAAATTTCCAACATTTTCTTTCTATGTCTAAATTTTCATATGGTTTTCGGATCAAAAAAATGATGGATTCCCAGTGGTTTTTGTCAAATTTTGTGTAGTTTTTTCCAAAAAAAAAATTGAAGAATTGAGAAATTCAAAAAATGACCTCTCTAAAGTACAATCTAGAGGCGAATTCGGTGTCAAAAAGTTGCTGCTGATCGAAACAACTTTTGGACAAGTATTTCCAAATATGAAAAGTTGTACGCAGAAAAACGAAAATAAATATCACCGGTTTTTTTTTTTTTTTTTTAGAAACCGTCAGACGATCGAGGAGCACAGACAACCGCAATGATAATACGAGATTTCCCCGTTCGGAAACACTCGGTTCCCACACACGAAGCGTAATAAAATTTTAATAAACGTTCGTACACGAGGATAGGTGGTATTCACTCCGGCGAAAATTATGCGCAAGACGCGTGTAATTAAAATAACTACCGGCACGAGGAAATGAATCTTCAATTGTGTTTTAATATAACCGTTCGCGGGTATTTCTCAACACTTTTTTTTTTTTTAAATTATGCATAAATTAAATGTACGACGCGTATGGAAAGCAAAAAAAAAAATAAAAATATTCTCCACAAATATATAATTAATTACTAGTTACTACGATACATAGTCGCGTGATGATAATAAAATATATTAAAACGAGCTTAGCTTATTACGTAATTACTTATTACGTAACATTGGTTCCCGACCTTTTTTATTATATTCCCCCCCCCTTGTATTTTTTCAAAATTCATATATCCCTCAAAACATAATTTTGATATATATATTTTTTTTTTTTACCACACAAATAAACTATACAAAATAACTATATAAGTATACGTATATTTTTGTACAGCCAATGAATTTTTATTTTCATTATTTTACAAAAATTAGATATATTAGTTAACCCACTAACTCATATAATATCAAACATAATAACAAAAATTATTAAATATAAAAACAAAAATTAATAAAACATAAAGAGTATAAATATTAATTAAATAACTGAAGCGGATTTAAAATTGATTTTTTTAAAAGAATTACCAAAAAAAAAAAAAAAAAAAAAAAAAAATGCTCATTATTTATTCATCTCAGAATTCCCCCCAGTTCCCCACCGGTTGGGAACCACTGACGTAATACGCGACTAGTGCTGTTGATAAAAAACGGATTTTAACGCTACGTTAAAAGCTATTTCTTATTTTTGTTTTTGTTTTAAATAGAGTGAAACGTTACACCATTGTAGTATAGTTGTACCAACGATGCGTCTAAAAACAGTCGACTTTGAAAACGTATTTAATACTTTTGACACCCGTTAATTAAACGTAACGTTATAATAATAATAATAATAATATTATTACAGGCCGTGTACGGAAAACGATGCGAATATTATGCAAATCACAAAAGTGCCAAAATATACGGACAAACAGTAACTGCGAAATATTCGCATAAATATTTGCATTTTATAAATCTTTACATAATAAGATTTTTATTTTTTCATAATTCTTTATTTCAGTCATTTTATTAAATTTTCAACGGCAGTTTATGGTTTTTGAGACATTTTTTTTTTTTAACTTTAGGATCCAAAATTTGAATTGAACATATTTTTATTTTAAGATTTTTATCCCGACAACATAGTTATTATATTTTTATAATTTTTTCTAGGTCAAAAGCAATAATGAGTCGTCTCGTCGTCACACTATAGTTTTGTATGAAAAACAATTCATCATTAAACGTTGAAAATTTCCAGATGTAATTTAAATTGAAAATCGTGTAAAGTTTCAATTATTAAAAATCATTATTTTTACCATTTGGAATGACCAAATTGGTCAGAAGTTTAACTGACGTCGGTAAAAAGTTTATTTATTGATAGTTTTTGATATTTTCTAAGTACCTTATTAGTTATTGTATGGTAAGTTTTATTAAATTTCCACTCTTAAGTACCTACTATTATAAATTAAACATAAATGAGATAAAGTCAAGTATCACCAAATGTTTATTCCGATATTTTCAATATGCTATATTTATTTTATACAAAAAGTTGTCAAATATTTTTGAAAACGTCATCAAAATTCAAAAATGTAGATGTTACAGTAATTTTGATAATTAGTGAAAACGATAAGTTCTAGTACTATCTATTAATTACAATTTTTTTAGAATTCAGACAAACACTAAAATCGATTTCATTAAAATCTAGTTTACGGCAGTCTACCCGTTTACGCTCATATTTAATGAAGTTTTTTGATTCTAAGAGGAGCGAAGAATTTTTTTTAATCACAATTTACCTCTAGATGGTACTTTTAAAAGGTCATTTATCGAAATTATCGATAATTTTTCCGATAAATATTAGGAAAAACTTCCCAAAATTTATCAAAAACCCCTTTAAAACTTTTTTTTTTTCTTAATTCAAACTTTATAAAAATGTAAAAATATAGATAGACAATATCATAAAAAATATTTTGGCAAAAGAAAAATGTTTAATGTGTGAAAAAAGTTTTTTTCTAACACTTTTTTTCATCAAAAATTATTTTTTCAGTTCTCGGTTAATTTTACGATTGGAAATACAATGAAGAATTTAAAAATATTTATATACTTATGAGTAGCAACTAAATAAAATTATATATCCATAAATCTGTTAGGTATAAGGTATATCTACTTAAAACAATGGTTTCATATAGATAAAATAGAATTAAACATTGTAAAACCAAAATATTCTCCACTTCACTCAGAATTTAAAATAAAAAAAAAAGCCGGACATGTTTCGCTCGTCGGGGTGTTCTTCGCACGACGGGTGGGATTCTCTTGACGGGTGTATTGCATTTTAAAGAAACCATAAATCATTATTCTTCAATAAAACGATTCTGAACGAAGGAAGTTAATAATATATAAAAAATAAATGTAAGAAAAAAAAATATTAGAAAAATGTCCAAAATTTTTTTTTCACATTTTCAAAATTTTCTTGCGCCAAAATCTTTCTTATATTTATTATTTTCTACCTACGTTTAAAAATGATGGTTTCCGAGTCGTTTTTGTAAAATTTTGGGCGGACAAGTGCCCTCCCCTCGCTACTCCAACTGTTTAAACGTGTCCGTTTCGTTTCGATTCGATATAATAATATTTAAATTAATCTCGAAAATACTTTATCGACGAGTCACTTCTTCTCCGGACATACGCTGAACTCGATAATTTATTCACGAGCACGCGTCGTTGCAGGTTATTCGAACTTTCGACAGAGAAATTTCTTTCGTTTTCCCTGGGAACACGCGAGTGAACTTTTGATTGCCAAATTTGATTGCGAAAATGCGTTCGAAGAGTTTTTCCTATTGTTATTTCTGCGAATATTTTGAAAATCAAAGAGTACGCCGCCGGAAGTTCACGTAGAAAATAAAAATACGAATTCGATGATGACGCAGTACCGATCGACGAATTTCCGCAGGAATAATACATATTATTTCATTAGCCAAGTATGTCCATGCTGTCACTCGAGCACTTATTCATCATCACGAGCGTAATAATTAAATAATATTCGGTCTTTGGATTCGCGGGGTGGCCAGTCGTAAAAAATACATAAAGATAGTACACGTTAAAATAGATCTTATCTATTGTCCAAGACTCTTTTCTCTGAGCCAGTGGTTCTCAACCTTTTGCATACGGCGGCGACACCCTAATTTAGATCCATAAAAATGGCGGATACACTAAATTCAGTTATTGTATTTTTTAAAAAATAATAATAATTGTCATCTATGTAAATTATCACACTTGCGCGTGTTAAAAATTTATTAAAAAAGCCGGATTTACTTAGCACTGTGGGTATTTTTCGACCCTTGGATGGGATATTTTGGTGGGTGTATTGAAATTTAAAGAAATGATAAACTTATTCTTTACTCGTCCAATTTTATTATTCCACTATGTTAACTGAGAAAAGAAAAAAAAATTAACGAGAAAAAAGTTTTATTACTCATATTATTGTCTTTCTGGTATCCATCTATTAAAATTTTCATAACATTTGGATGAAAAAAAAAAAAGAGTTTTAAAGGCATTTTTGTAAAAATTTTATGTAGTTTTCCCCAAATTTTAGAAAAATATTGAGGATTTCGAAAAATAACCTTTCAAAAGTACCATCTGTAGGTGAATTCTGATTCTAAAAAACTCTGGTCATAATTTTAGACAAGTATTTCTGTACAAAACGTGTTTACAGAAAAATAAACATCATTGTAAAAACACTAGCTTCATAGCTCTATCCAGAATTTAAAATTATAAATTTACACAGTTGAAGATTTTATATTTTCACAAAAAAAATTAAGTGAGTTATTTGTGATATGGTGTAGTGTGAACCTTTCTTTGCAGTATAAGGTTTTTATATTATAGTTTAAACTCTAAATTAATATAAATAAACAATTTTTTTTTTTTGGTGACACACCTAACAACAATTGAAGAATTGAGAAATTCAAAAAATGACCTCTCTTAAGTACAATCTAGAGGCAAATCCGGTTTCAAAAAGTTATTGATCGAAACCTTTGGACAAATATTTCTATACGAAAAGTTGTACACAGAAAAAATAAAAAATAAAATAAAAAACAGATTAATTAGATGTAATTTAAAATCGTTTTAAATTACCCCTATGTTATTTAGGAAAAAACAACCTCATGCGGGACACAGAAATAGATATTTTAAGTACGAGTGAAGATATAATATTATATTGAAAAACTAAAACAAAAATGTGTTTACAAATGAGACGTCTAGTTTCAAAACCAGCTAAAAGATCATTTTTTTTTTTCAAAATGGATTTTTTTTAATTTTCCAAATATTCACACCGTATTACAAAATAGTTGGTAAAAATATTGAACATCAAACAAGGCTATATAATCGATATTAAAATATGAGGACAGAAAATTGTGGTTAGTATCGAAACCAGCCCGTCTAACGATGTTTATTTCAAATCGAGCCATAATTAAACACGTGTTTTTTTTCATCTGCTCTGATAATAGTAATCAAATTTTTTTCAATTTTCATGAAATTAAGTATTAACTATAAATATTCAGTTCTATTCGGTTATTATTATTTTTTACTATTATATACATAAAATTCAAAACGTTTTGTATTTCATAAATTTTCCAGTGTTTGTTTCAAAATCACCTGTATAATCCATAGAGCCAATTTCAAAAAAACAGCCGTATTATGCTTGAATTCACAACAAAACCAGCCATTTCAAAACCATAAATTTATTTAACTTTTGTAATAATAAAATATATTTTCACGTACAATATTATGCGTACCATTCAAATGCTTTGATTTCATGTTTATTATGAAATCGCAGACCGAGTATTTTACGTTATTTTCGTTTTTTTTTTTTGTTTGTTTTTCGGTCTTGAAACTAGACGCCTCGAATATTATAACGACGACTGCAACAGGTACGTACGAGTGTAACCGTAATGTCAACAACACGCGTATTTATTATAATTACCACGTGCACAATAAAAGCAAATATTCACGCATACTCGAGTACAACATGATCAAGCGTAATATCTGTTTAAGTATAATAATCATTGCGCAGCAGCTGCTGTTCAGTAGAACTTGCCGCAGATGCATCATAAATATTATTGTTATTAAACCCAATGAAAACGTGAAATCTAAACAACGTCTTTATCTCATTACGCATGACTGGATAATAATATAATATTATCACACATTTCCCCCACGTCAATCGATATCAATCAGGATCAATCTAAAAAGTCACGTTTACAATACCGCTGCGGAAGGGCCGTATTTAAGATTTTTCCGCCTCTGGGCAACAATATTTTGTCACCCCTATTCCCAACATAATGTATAAAATTCCAAAAAATTACATGTATTTTTAACTACTCGACCTAAAATAATGACGCCCCTCTCATGTAACAGGGAGGGCTATCGCCATCCCGAACCACCCCTTAAATACGGCCCTGGCTGCGGATTTATTTAAGTCCTGGAAATATTAAGGTCCCCGGGTACTACATACAACAGGGTGTCTCGCGAGAATTTACCCGTCTCTATAAAATACTGTGGAGATATTATTATCACCGGAGAGAAATAACTGTGTTTTCTTATTTTCGTATTTTAATCATTTTAAGACGACCCGCAGGGACATTTTATACTTAAAAATAAAATTCAATTCAATATTTTAGTTTTACTTTTGATTATTCCGAGTGCAGCGAAGAATCTATAATAAAAGTGTTTTTACAGTGATGTTTAATTTTTTTTTTTTTTTTCTCGTTTAGTTAACACTCTTTCGCATTGAAATACTTGTCAAAAACGTCTGACTAGCAACTCTTTGAGATAAAATTTGTCTCTAAATGATAAATTTTAAGAGATAATTTTTCGAAATTCTCAATAGTTTTTCCCCAAAATTTACGAAAAACTACCCAAAACGGGTAATAAAAAATTTTTCGATATGTATTTTATTTGTTTAATTATTAATTAGAAAATAAAACTACAAAAACTATTTTCTACAATATTGTATACGAAAATAAACAAAATATAAAATTTGTTTGGAAATCATATTCTTAGGACACAGTAGATCACTGGTTTAAATATAATTTAAAAAATTACGGTTAGGTTGATGTGATGTTAATTTCACACAAATATTTGAAAATGGGATATTTTGAGAGTGGGGGATATTTTGAGAGTGCACCGATGAAGCACCCTGTACACACACGTAAACTTTGCCGTCCTCAGACCCGTATAACGTATTGCGCTATTAGCCATCAACGTATATACCATTTCAATCAACGACTTCGCTTCCACCGCCGACGATGACGTGTACTTGTCTCCCGGTGGTGTCCTAACGTATATAATATTATGTGGCGGCGGGTTAGTCCCTCTAAACCATGGGTTCCCAACCTATGGTCCACGGACCACTGGTGGTCCGCGAGACATTGTGAGGTGGTCCGCGGCCATACTTACAAAATGCAAAAATATTTTAATAATATTTCATTTTCCTTTGAAGCATAACACTAATAATTATTGACAATCGTGTATATAGTACGTTGTTTATTTATAAATTTATATTACATAGTGAAACCCATGTTATTATTTCAACCGATAATCTAATCATTTTTTTACATTGTTACATTAAGATTAGATTATATCAACACAATTAAACAGATTATGTTCAAAGTTGAATATAATATT
>JAIPRM010006669.1:0-18311 GCA_025469315.1 Stegophylla sp. TES_Ste_2020 | reverse complement strand
AATTTTAATATTGTTCGGATAAAAAAATTTTTTTTCCAAAATTTTTTGTAAAATTTTTTGTAGTTTTTTCCAAAAAAAAAAAAAAAAAAAAATTGAAGAATTAAGAAGTTCGAAAAATGACTTCTCTAAAGTACAATCTAGTGGCAAATCCGTTTTCAAAAAGTTACTGATCGAACCTTTTGGACAAGTATTTCTATACGAAAAGTTATACACAGAAAAAAAAAAAATAATAAAAAAAAATATTAAAAAAAAAACAAATAAACATCATTGTAAAAACACTAGCTTCTTCACTTCGTTTCAGAATCTAAAATTTGAATTTTTAATTTAATTAATTATTTAATACGTTTCACGGATGGTCTCCAAATAAATATTTTTTTTTTTTTTTTTTTACCTTTTTAATGGTTTTTATCCATTCTTCTTGTGTGTGCAAATATGCTGGTGCGTGGTATCGCCGCCGCCGTGGCCGTTAAAACTTTTATTCCACATTAAGCTAATAATAACAGCAACAATAATGGTTGTTCGTCGCGGGGGAACTGTTGTTTTCGCGCGATTTCGCCCGAGACGAGACGTGCAAAATATCACTGGCCGTTAACGTGTACGTACAAACATTATTGTGTTTGTGTACGGGGTGCGCGGCGCACGTGTCGAGAGCAATGGCATCGGTTTAATCAGAAAACGTGTCCGCAAAGTTTTACAATTTATCGCCGTAACTGAGGTACACTTTTGCGTTTGGTTTTACAAGGATACTGTTTTACTTGTCGTGTACACACGCGGAATTTACGCCGAACGTTTTACTTTTTTTTTTCTTCTTCTCGAAATAGCGACCTGCGACCATACGTAATAATAATATTATTATGTATATACGCGTGTATCACGACGACAGTGCCACCGCCGCACGTGTCCGCTATTTATTATAATTATTTGTGCAGTTGACTATATATGTTTTACTTACTTTGCAGGTATACACGGCTAATTGGAAAATGTATTAGTTCTACGCCAGAATACTCCTGTGCGTCGCCTTATTAATACTCTCGCAGCGTTATGTTGTTGTTGTTGTTACTAAAACTACTGTTATTCGCACGCAAAGTTGTTCGTTTAAATGTCACACAAATTCCTGTTTGCGCTGTCTGACGCTTTCTGTGTCTAGTCTGTCTCGTCACTCTACTTTTACATATTTTGTGTGAAGCGAAGAAGCTAGTGGTGTATTACAATGATGTTTTTGTTTTTTTTTTTTACACGTTTTCGTATAGAAATACTTGCTCAAAAATTTTTGAAACCGACGAATAGGTTAATGGGCCGTAATGCGAAATACTCAATTGTTTTTTCAAAATTTGGCAACAAAACTCGGAAACTATAACTCGACGCCAAAGTGAATGTATCAATATAATCATAATGTCCTTTGTCGTCGATGGGAAATGGCCGAAGGCCTATAATGATAATACTCCGTTTAATGAAGAATAATCCGCCAGTGGATTCAAAACGGAATTCCGTATAAACATAAATAAGTCCGGATTTGTTTTTTTCTAGTGCGTAGTGGTTATAGGATACGATGATGTTATATACACTAAATGCTAAGAAATTACAATATAAAATGTCTTAGGAAAAAAAAAACACTTGAAAAAATAGATATAGTATTACAAATTCTGTGGATAAAGTTTTATCGCAATGATTAATGAAAAATACAGACAATATTTATTGTGCAAAACTAATGAGTTTGAAATGAAAAAAAAAAATATATTCAAAGCGTAGATTATAGTGTCATTAAAATTATGTTTAAATTTTTTACTAGATTTGATAGAATTTTTTATTTTTTTATTACCCGCTGTAAATTCCATAATATGATACTGGTATGTAAATGTGTACGGGGGGAAGAATTCAGCCCCTAAGTTACGATGAAGTGCATTTTTCGGAGAACGCTTCTCTCATGGTATTTCGTATATACTATAATATAGTGCTTCTATTGTTTTTCCCGAGTCAAGCACTGCAGTGTAAGTGTACGTACACACACACACGCGCGCGCGCGTATATTGTGTATCGTTTAGCGTCGGGTTTTTAAACTACTTGATGATCGTCGCCGCCGCCGCCGCTGCCGCCATCGTCTGTACGTTTCGTGAATTCCTGTGAAAACGCTCTCGAGATAATCATCTCTCCTCTTTCTCTCTCGCCAGTCACCGCAGACACTCCCCGCCGCCGCTCCGCTCGCTTCCTCTCCCCGAAAACTAGATTGGGTCCCGCCGATTTCGTGAAGTGGGTAAACAGTAGCCGCGTGCAGCACAAATCCCGTGTATAATATATGTATGTGTATATATATATATAAATACGTGTGTACGTGCGTGCGTATGCGTGTCGCCTCTTCGCTCATAAACAACAACTCGGCCGAGCCCCGGGCGCCAAGTGGGAGGTCTGTCGCCTGTGCTCTCCTACGTCTGTGCCGCAGGTTTAGGTAGATACACGTATTTATTATTATTATTATTATTATTATATTACTTACACACACACATATATATATATATATATATACGTGCGTGTGCCTCGTTAAAGGTAGCATTTTACCCCGTCTCTCACTCTGTATACATTTTAATAACCATAAACCTTTTTTTTTTTTTTTTGTCTATATATCGTTACACGGTTTTTGAAATTATCAGTTGTTTTTTTTTCTCCATAATGTTTTAAACAAATTTTCAACCCAGCACCACCGATGAACTATCTCCAGACGTTAACCAGAAGTAGGGACGATGCCGTCGCGACATAGTCTTGTGAAATATCGTGAGAGCCGGACGGACGAGAAAACGACACAACCCCTAAACGGCAAAATACCGTTATAAATTTCACTCGAAACTTGTTGTACCCGTCTGCGGCCCACAATTAATACGGTCATCTGCATGGTAAATCATTAGTCTCGACTACGCGCGTGGAACGTTTAGCTACATGACGTATATCTGTCGAATGATACGATTTTAAAGTTTATATACTGTTTTTTTTTTCCCCCAAAAAGGTAGCGGGAAAATGCCATTTTTCGTACTGAGATTATTCTCATCCACAGGTTAGTAATAATATGTCGTAAGTCATTAGTATTCAATATATAAATGTTCACACATACGTCGAAAAAAGGTAAACGAGTGAGTAGTCTATCGAGTAGATAAATATATGCATTAATATAATTACTGTCCATTAAATAATTAATAATCGACTAACGACAACTAGAGATCTAATTGATTAAACATTTTATCATCAATTAAAATGACAGTATGATATATGCACTAAGGTTGACTAACTCGTATCGTTTTTAAATAAATAAACATATTCAAAAAAATTTCTACTTTATTTAAACAACTGGTGATTATAAATGCTGAAACGAGGTTTTTTGAATATTTGATCCATCTGTACTACAATAAAAAATAATGTAATATCATCGTGATGTGTCGCATTCTTTAAATAATACGATTTAATTTAATTTGATGTACAATATTTTTAAGCACTTAGCACATAAATAATTTCATATTATTCTAGTTTATTGGTAGAAAGCGTGCGTATAAACAGTCAATTGACATCGTCTGATCGCTCATTACGCGCGTTTAATAACCAATAACTAAATATTTGGATAGGTTTCTTAAAAAATGACAGTTTTTCTTAAAAATTTAATTTAAAATTGGTAACATAATTTTTATCACTCAACACATTCATCTTATTTCAGACTAATTTAATAGTTTATACTTGTAGATTTATTTGCTTTAAATTATTTTTTTCTTTCCTACATCGTTTTTTCTTCGAGCACGTTTTATTTAACCTGGTGAATGTTGATTTTTAAATCTTATTGTAATGTTATACTTTATATTTAAAACGACTTGTTTTTCAAACTATACATCGTTAATCATTAAAAAATGAAGTGAAGAGACGCAATATGAATTTTTTCCCCATACAATCGTACGAATCGATAGTCACTCACAATATATTACGTGTGTGCAGTGTATCGATAGTGTATAAAATGAAGCGAAGTCAATAGGTAGTTCCTCTCGGATGTGTTGACGCTGTGTCTGCAGATTGAGTTTTCTCGATTTTGAAGACGTTTACTTACAATAGGTTCTTTTAAAAATCAATTGGCCTTCGACCACTCGGCGGTCGGTCGACCGTGGTGTTACGTTCGTGTGTGTACACTATGCGAACGACCAAACATCCGTGAAATAAGAGAGGATACACGAGCATTTGTATTATTATTTACCAAAAAAAAAAAAAAAAAAATCCCGTACCACTTTTAAAAATGATTTCAATTCGTGTTCGCTCCGGGCTCTTTGTGCACTATATGCATACCGTTCCGAACCCTGTCACGACCAGAAAAAGAGACACAGTCGACGCGAAAGGGACTCTCATTGTAAACAGTATAATATAGTAGTTGTGCGCTTTGTATATTATTGAAAAAAAAAAAAAGAAAAAAAGAAATTTAACGTTGTGTAATTTCAGCACAACGAATGTGTCTTCTTATTCTTAAAACGAAATCTTGACGTTTCATTACCATATATATATATATATTATATTAAAATGTTCTCGAGACGGCAACGAATTGTTATTCGAATTTTATTCATTTCCAAAGCACACGAGATACAAATATTTGTTGTTGTATTTATGTACTGTGTGATTGTGTGAGAGCTGTTGTACATTTCGATTGTGGAAATATTTTTTATTTTTTTTTTTAATAAACATGAAAAAAAAAAACAAGTAAGGAGTCAACCGAACTTATTGCGGTCGATTGATATTATATTACAGTGCTTTGATTGTCGCAGACACAAATACCCCTCACCCCCTCCCCGTTCCGGTAAGGAAATTAATGTCGTTATTTCCACCCGCGGAGGGCCATATTTATTAATGTAATGTGTTCGGAATATATTTCCATGATTTTTTTATGAAAACCGAAGTTCACGTATTGCCGCCGTGCGACCGGGCGTCTCCGCTTTAAATAATATAATAATAATAATAATAACACACGGTATATATGTATTTTTCCTATTCTCAAAGACGTTATAATATACGACGACGGCCGAGAAGCAATAACGAGACGACGTAATTTCTCCTCCCGAGTTATTTGTGTGTGTGTGTGTGTGTTATTTAGACACAAAATATATAAATGTTAGGCATATGTGTGTGCGTGTGTGTGTGTGTGTGTGTATACCTACGTAAACACGGTGCAACACAGTCGTCGGACGAGAAATTGTTTTGTCAATTTTACCGGCGCTGCCTTCGCAGCAGGAGGTAACGACTCGGAACAGGTCACTCGAATAATACGTTATAATATTATATTATTGTACACGTATACATGCGCAACGGTCATAATTTTTAATTGCCATGATAAAAATAAAAATAAATAAAAAATGAAAAAAAAAAAAAAAGGAGAATAAAAATTACAGTAATAATTGACGAACGATAGGGGACGTACGATTATTGTAGTTTTTTGAGCAGGTCGTTTTTTAGTAAGAAAAAAAAACATTTCTGTCACCCCCCACAATCGACGCCGATGATACTTAAGTCTCAAACGTACTCATATACGTTATACTATATACCATTATGTAAATATGTACATGTATACTATCATATAAGTACTTCCGAAGAATTAATCAGTGGCGTATTTCGCTTCCAGGCGCCTCGAGGTTAAATGGTTATTTTACGGTCCTTTCGAGAAGAACCACAAGGGATTTGTTCTGAAAACCCTTTGCATTTGTGCCGCCTCAAATTAGCCTCCTCGAGAAGCGAAACTGAGTTTTGTCCACAGTCGAAAACTTATCTAAATAAACGGTTAGCACGTCCATTGGGGAATACTCAAAGAGGAAAGAGGATGGAGGATATCACTCCCCTCGTATAGTAATTTTTTACAGGAAAATATATTTTATGTAAATATTTCAAATGAAACTATTTATAGATTTTCCTTTATCGTTTATTCATATTGTACATTTTCGCGTGAGTTGTTACATAAATTGCAATTTATAATATACACATATACATTGGCATATTTTAATTATATAACTAAGAAAATAAAAATAAAAATAAAATGCAAACATGGTAAATACATATTATATAAAAATCAAAACCAGTACTGTTTAACCAGAATAACATGTATATCATTAAATTATTTTATGTCATCCGTTCATTAAATGTTTATCAATGAGATAATTAGTAGAGTTGACCGACCCTCTTAGATACTATAGTTTTTAATTGCTCATTATAAATTTTCAATAATTGCTAAACATGAAGGATCTATGGATACCATTATATTGAAAAAAAAAAAATATAATTGTAATTAAACACAAAAAAATATACTGTAAAATGAATAATTTTAAGATACCTATTAAAATCGGAAATTCACTTGAATACTGTAAGACACTATGCAAACACTATGCATTTTTTACTTAATATGTAGGAAATACATTTTTCTAAACACTAATGCTTACAGGTGATGTGAAAAACAAAGATATTAATTTTTGTATATTTTTAATTTTATGTGTGTAGTGGAAAAATTTTAAAAACCCGATTGGGAGACTTATCCTAGTAATTCATTTTAATTAAATATTACATTACTCCCATTCAAAAATATTTTTAATATAATATTTCTACGAATGTGTATGGAATTCTCTACATTTTCTATAATGTTCGTATTTTAAATTCGGTAAACTTTTACAGTCTTAACTCTTAGTCGAAAAATTATACGTAATAGATTATTATTGTATGGAAAATTTTGAAAAACCTGAGTTTATCGAGTTTTCAAAAACCGATTTAGTTATTCAATACGTGAATCGTCGAAAATATTTCGGATTACAAAATAACTGTTGATGAAAACCGTTCTTAAGTTATCAACGAATTATAGTTGTGTTATTATAGTATATCCGAAATATTTGTATATTTTGATAACCGCGTTGAACGTCCCTGGTCTCCTCCTATAATCAGATCCAAGCGTGCGATTCCAAATTTGAATTATTTTCCAAATTACCCAACGATTAACATATTATTGATGTGAAAAATGATTCTAATTGAAAATAGTAATACCGGTATTTTGTCGTTGAGGTTTTTTTTTTTTCAAGTTTTAATTATTTTAAAACGAAAAAACGATTTTCAATTGACTTGGCGAATACAAAGTGACATGACGTCTAGATTATGCATTCAATGTTAGGGAATTCTATCGAAAAGAATCACAGACCAGTGAACACGAAATCAAAATGTGAAATTTCAAATGTAAAATAATTGTATTTAATTAATAATAATAATAATAAATATATCAAATTCTTCAAAAATGTTTTCGAGTCTCGTCATAAACCTAGAGTTTCAACAATAAAATTCAACAATTCGAACGACAACCATTTAAACAGTCGTCACCACGGTCGTCCCCCAAGCCCCTATTATTATTACGCGCGACTACCTGAGGTGGGTGCGGTGCGTGCGTGAGTCGTTTTTATTTTATGACAACGGCCGTCGTCGGCACGTCACCGGGGTCCTCCGGAACTCATCGCCAATTAAAAACGATTAGTGCGCGCACAGTAGAGATCTCAGCGCCGAGATAATAACCGGTGCGGACGACGACGACGACGACGACGGTGGCGGTTTTGATTGAGCGACCGATTTGAACGTAAAACGCGTATCCCCGTTGTCGTCGTCGGTTGATGTGTGTGCTCGTATACACAAATATCTATCTGTAACATGCCGCGGCGGGCCAGAGGCGGGTTTAGGCGATTTTTCGATTATAGACGCGAGATTCTTTTTATCCGAGTAGACCGGTAATAATTAGTTCGAATTTAAATATTATTTTATCATCATTGTAAGAACGTTGTTGAGCGTAATACGTAATATGCTGCGTACAAATGTAGTTGGTATATATATATATATAGATAGTAATTTATTATTTATATAAAATATTTCAATGACGATACGATTTAAATTCAAACTAATCACCACCGGTGTATGAAGAGAAAAAAAATCTTCTGACCCGACGGCATATTATAATATTATACGCACGTTGTTGTGTGCATAGAACTCGCCTCGTATGAACGTAATATTATTATATTTATACCCCCACTTGTAAATACGCCAATATGTTTAACGTCATCCCGTTGTAGGGGTCGGCAACCTGTAAAACGTAATGCATCGATTTTAAATTCCTAGTGGGGCAATGAAGTTAGTGGTTTTAAAATTTTTTTTGTATACTGGTAACACTTTTTGTACTCAAACATTTTCTCGGGCGAGTGCGAATTAAAAGTTAGGTAGTAAGCGTGGAAAATTTCTTGTGGACTATTTGGATGGGACAGTACTTATTTTTCAAAATTGTCAATAGTTTTTACAAAATCAAGAAAAAGTTATTTCAAGTTCAAGTAAATATGCCCTATTATTAAATGGATAGCATAGGGTGGGTGAATAATACTAAAGAAAAACTAGTTCAAAACAATGCAATTCCAAAAAAAAAAAAAAAATGTTCTCACCTAGGAAAATGTTGCTGTCTCCTGCCCCTTAGGGTAAATTGTGATTAAACGCCTACCCCGTAACTCATAAACACGTCAGAGTTGGACGCGAACATACTAATGACGGAAATAATTAGAACGTTTTAGTATTCCGATAACGAACAACCTAACCAACATTCGAATTGAACGGTCAACATAAATATTCGAAAATTTAAATGTTTATTTTATTGTTTTATATGATTGTACTTATTATGCCGTTAGCATAAATTTATTGAAATATTGATATAACTACGTTCGTACACTTAAAATTTGAATAATTTCATGTGTTATTGGACTTCGAGTTAAATCCACTGAGCACATAACTCGTATCGTATCCTAGGCCACGCCGATCTGATCGACGACTATTTGCGTCACGGCTTCGAGTTTTAATCGCCTAGAAGTCGGGTTTATTTTTCGCATTTATCAGGAGATTGATCGATAATGACGATATTTCGTAAACGTCATGATTTACTGTGCCAATAAACTATTTGGCGCTTTCACGCCGTCCACGAAACGCGCGTGTACGTTAGTCCGTTGTACATAATTGTTTTCTAATCATTGGTTTGTGTTTTCGGCGAATAGGAGTTGGAGAAAAAATGGTTAAATTCCTCGTGGAAAAATAGAAGATATTGTTTCAGCGCACGTCTGGGACGAAATAGTTATTGTAATATGCGCGAGCCGGATTAAGGCCTACGTATGATTTTTCGGAATCGCGAACACTATACTCATTAGGTTGCTACGCGTCCATTCTGGTCAAATGTTTTCTCGCGTTATACAATAGACCACATTGGCGCCGATCCGTCATATTTATGCCACGAATGTGGTTACCTGCAATAACAATAATATATGCGCATCGCTTCGTATGCTGGTCATATGACGAGTGATGCGATTTTGATTTATAAAAGATAATTTCGACGGCAAACACATTTCATCAGAAAGGATCGATCAGACGTCTGTATAACGTTCGAGTATATATATATATATATATATTTTCATATTGTACGACTGTCTCTTCTACGTCTGTACACTTCTATTATATTCGCTCGGACTGTGATAATCCTTGACGAGGAACAAAAACTACGTCGCGTCAACACGTTTTTTCATCGTGCGAGTTATTGCTATAAAATTGATAGTAGTTAACATGTCGATGTTTGCGGAATCACATAGTGACCTCGTAAGCAAAGAGAAAAAAAAAACCATAAATCTAGTGCACAAAAACCAGGAATTCAGTGTGTTCTCGCAGAGTGGTCTCATCCTTGAAGCGTTTTTTTTTTTCAACAGCGTCGATTTGCCAAATATCACAGTGAGCGAATTGTAAGCGTTTCAGGTAACCATACACAATAGGCACACTGTCGTCAGACCATTAGTTTATATACATTTTCCATTCGCATTTTTATATTATTTTATATCGTATTCGTTACGGTCTTTTGTACCACCGTCCGAGACACTGTATGTAATGGGTGTGTGAGTGTGTACCTATATTGTCATCACGTACACGCTGTTTACAGGTCACTATTACATGACTGCCGTTCGTATTCACGTTTATTTTATTATTTTTTTTTTTTTTGTGCTTTTGCCAATATCCCTCACGAATACCTCACGACGACGTCGTTCTCCTAGACTCCGTGGCCTTGATTCGCGTCATCTCCGTCAGCACCAGGGATGGCCTTAGATATTTTTCACCCCTATACATTTTCTAATTACGCATTTATATGAGATCGTTTTAATCAATAAAACATTCAAGAAGAAGAAAAAAAAATAATACTATATAACTCAACAGTATATAATATGTGAAACACGCCAGTATTTTGAGCTCAAATATTCAAATTAGTATTCGAATTCAATCGTATACAGGTTACCATGTATTATTATTTTTGTTAAAATCAGTTAATTAATGCAATGTTTTCATTCTGAATTTTGTTATTGTAAAAAAGTCCACTACTATAACAAAAGAAATATTTTCCATGAACTAGATTTCATTAAATAAAAGTGCAAGGGTCTTCGTTAACTAACTGGTGCTCTTGAAAACACCTATTCATTATTTAGGCCCTGTTCCTACGTATTAAATTTTCGAATAATTATTCTAGTTAGGTACTTTTAAAATTCTAACCCACCTCATTATGTCTTAATTGAACATTCGATTTCCAAATAAAATTTAAATAATAAAATGCGTTGATAGATCAGTGACAATTATTATTGTATTGTCATCGAGCTTGTAAACAAGGGACGAAGAGGTAATTGAAGGGTTCAAAATCCATCTTAAATTAGAGAAAAGTAAGTAATTATTTGTTTATTTTTTTTTTTTGGCAACTTCACTTGCGCCGGTTCCCTATAAAATACAGTGTAAATTATGTACAAGATGCGATTGGTGATTGTTGATTTTAAACAAAGTAAATAATAAATTATGTTAATATCACTTTGTATTGGTATAACTGGTACAATTACTGTCTTAAACACTACCTCTCCTCCCCCCCAGGAAATATATTTTCGTGTACGCGCCTGTTTGTTATTTTAAATATTATGTTAATATATCTTTTCGTCTGTCGAAATTAAAATCACTCATTAACTTTGACCGGTTTCACTGTGCACACACACACACACACACACACACACACACACACACACCGTTATTACTGCGATCTTATCGACATATTCGTAGAACTAACCGTTTCCTCCCGTTTTCGATTATTGACATTTCCACACTAGATACACATTCCCGCACCTATATTATACGTCATAATGTAATACGCGAGCATAACGTATATATTGTATAATATGGTATTTAATGTTATATTTATTAGCCTACGCGCATAGTCGTTTGTTAAGCCTCCGCCGAAAAGTACTCTTGTAATTATAAAAAAAAAAACACACACGTACACACACACAACTAAGGTAAACGTAGGTAACATACATGCATGTATTTAACCGATACTACACACACACACGCACGGTTCTTGGCCCTATAATTATCGAAATGTTGTTAATAATAATTAATAATCGGTTTGCTATATTGTGTAACGTTATGTCAAACTCGCAGCAGCCCATGTCGACGGTTGTGTGTTATAGGTGTGTATTGTAGATGCGTATTATTAAAACGCGCACGCGAACACGCGGAAAACTTATCGTGTGTCGCTCGTGGATATTTGATTTTCCGATCGCGAAACACACGCTCGTGGTGATTATACAATATTTGTTACAGATCGCGAATTATGACGCACATAATATGCATGTCATAGGTTAACCGTATAGGACTACGAGTACACAGTTTGTAACGAAAAAATTCTTTCGAGTTTTTACTCACAGTCTGTATTGTGCATGCATATGACGACAAAAAACCCTGCCGGAGATCGAAAATCAAAACGGGTCTCCCTATACACAGGGTGATTTTCTTTCAACCGTCGATCACCACTCGAGTCCGCTGCTTGATGAATATAAATTACTAGATTTTTATGTTTATTGTTCCACATACTAATAAAATCACGTGTTTATTGAAATAAATCGTGTTTTACAACTTTTTACTAGCCAGATTTTATCACGTATTTAATATTACATTTATTCTATTTATGCACTATTAGTTTTTTTTTTTTTTTTTAACTTATTATTCTAAAATATAACATTTATTTTGAAAATTTAAATATTTTAATTTGCAATATTTTATTAATAGTTTTATAATTGGTAGTATACAAATTATATTATATTTGCATATATTATTTGATGTGCCCCTCTTCTTCACTCTTCTACTCTATACTTAAAATCGTTATATTTATCGTAAACGAGGTGGTTGAATGGAAAAAGTTAGATGACAAGATTTTCAAACATATTTTATTCTTTCGGCGTATTAAATATTATTGATATTATGGTTACCACTCGAGAAAAGTAAAAACTTTTTAACCTCACATGTATATTAAATACAATATATTTTCGTCGAAAAATATAGTTTAATAAGTGCTTTAGATCGCACGCCGAACAATTTCAGAACATTTAAAATCAATGCTATTTGATTGGTTTAAAAACGGGACGAATATAAGTCACCCTGTACATATATACATTCTGTACACTAGGTATTCCGAAGTCGTCACGCAAGTGACGCGCGTCGTCTATACGCGATCACGACGTCGCACGCTGTATCAACGTGTACATTTTATTACACACACACAGATTGATTTCCGATAGGATTTTTGTTTATGTTTGACATTTTATAAGAAACTTGTTCGTACGGGCGACCGAAATTCCGTGTCCTCTTCGTCCCCGTCCCCGTTTACAAACCGTTTTTTTATTATATTAATAATTTTTATTTTTATTTTTTTTTTTTTTGATTTCCCTCGCGGTCCCTCGTCGTCGTCGCGTCCAAAAACAACGCTAATCGATCGTCGTCCGTCCGATCTATACGGGGATTCTTCTTCTACCCGTCATTTACATAACGACGGCGGCGCTCCGCGACGAAATAAATCTTCGAACGATTCGAATTTTTTACTCGCTGCACGACGCGACGCATTACGAGAGACGAATGCCGTGTGCGTACTATCATTATAATATTATGTATATATATATATATATAATATATATTTATATATACGTGTCCGTGTGCATATGTCTATGTGTGTGTGTGTGTGTGTGTGTGCGCGTGTTGTAATAATTTATAATTAAACGCGTACGATAACGAACGGTAGTCGCCCGGGCGCCTGGTTGGCGCGCTGCGCGTCGATGATCGAGACGGAGGAAAAACGACCGAAGACTCAGAGACGACGATAACTTTTCCAAACAGTTTTTTTTTTTTTTTTTAATTTTTTAATTTTATTTTTACACGTCGGACCCCCACGAGCTCTCGAGCCCCGTCCGATGATTAATCGGCCTAGATCCGGAATTCGTCACGCGTACGTGTGTGGTCCTCTTCCTCCTCGGCGGGTCAGAGCAAATAATATAATAATAATAATAATAATAATAACAACGAGAACACATATGGTATAGAAAACAACAAAAAATGAAAGAAAAAAAAAATCCGAAAACCGAAAAATTACATAGTTTCCCCGGGGCCGTCGAGAAAGCGAATCATGTCGAAACGTGCGATGCTCGCGCGTGAACAATATCCGCGTGCGCGCGTGCAATTTCACGGCAATTCTCTTGTAAACACCACGTGGTCGTCGTGGTCGTCGTCGTCGTAAGCTCACGCGGTGATATTGTATGCCAATCCGTAGTCGTAGTCCGGTCAATAAAATATAATCTCCCTTCCCGTTTAAGAAAATATGTATTTCACATGTCTTATACAATACTATATAATAATATAATACATAATATTGTGTAGCTTTGCGCGTATAGTTGTTTTTTTTATTTTATATTATCGGCGAAAACGTGCCCGGAGCCGCGGCTAGAGTTCACTTCTCCACCCCCCCCACCCCGCGCTCCCGCCACAGGTCTCGATCTATCTTGTTCGCATATCATTTTGTAATATTGTAATATTGTGTACACTTGAGGTTCTGTAGCGCGTCGTGTGCGCGAGTCCGCAATAAAGCACACGCGGTATCACAGTAGTGCCGGAGGAGACTTGTTCGGGCGCTGGCGAGATAAGAGAGTCCCCGTCGTCGTATCACCACAGATGTACCTATATAGTATGAATTATTTTCCATAATTTCGCGTGCGCGGAATACACCACCACCGTATAGGTCGTGTATATTATAATAATAATAATAATAGTGATAATACTATAATATTGTGTGCCGAGTACTACGACCGAGACGACGACGACGATATAGATCGACGACGACAACGGTCGCGTCCCGAGCAGCAGCTGCAGCGTGTTCAACCGCCGCGTGTTCTCCGAATCTCGCGCGTTATCGTCTTCGGGAAATCGACGAAGGTCTTTTATTTATTTACAAAAAAAAAAATTGTGTTGTTATACCCCTCCCCCCTCGTGTTTCACACGAGTGATGGTGCTCCGAAACAAATTATACCGCGGGGTAAAAGGCCTTAACGCGTTATAACCCTGCCGATCGATATTATCTCGTGGCGAATAAAAACGAGAGAGTGTAGGTTTGTGTATGTGTGCGCGTGTGTGTAGTTTTACAGAGTTTAATGAAAGACTCGACAATAGACACACACACACACACATGCTCGTACACCTTTTGGGTGGATAGCAGATGATAACAGGTGTTGACGTTTCTGTCACGTCTCACCGGTGCAACAGAGTATTTACCAGTTTAACGCGTACATGGCGACAATATTATAAATAAATATGATAATAACAAGCGGCCGACCGTCGTCGTAAGTCGTTCTCACTCCAACGTACCATTGTAATGTAAAACGAACACCCCGAACTCTTCGTTTCGGAATTTTCTCTCCGAAACCTCATTGTCATATCAAATCCGATAAAACGGTTTTAAACGCATAGATTTACTATACTAATGCGCGTGTAAAATATAAATACTATGATGCGTACCAGGGGGTCGCTAACCGGCAGACCACTGTCCATATCCGGACACCTATTAGGATAACCTAACCTAACTTAGTTCCCCAGTCCCCAATCTGTCCACAGTAAAATGTACCAGCTATACCCTCAACGGTTTTGACCTCATGTACCATTGTCCTTCGATATATTATTATGTATGCAGTATACACGATCACAATACCACAGCTGGCGTAAAAATAGGGAAGGTAAAATATTATGTATGTTAAATAATTCATAAAATATATATATATATAATAAAAGAATAAATATAATACTCTCATTGGTATTAATGAGTGACATGCAATGCAATTTGTCAAAAAACAAATGTATGATAAATTTATTCTCTTAATAATTCTTTTAAAAATAGAATTGGTTTTTGGAAAGCAAATTAATACAAATTAAAAATACAGATTATTTATTATAATGTGTAAAAAAGGCTATTAAAAGTTTTTGGACCCCTGAAAATTTGGTAAGTTTCAAAGCAAATCCCTTTGTATATTAGTTGGTAACACTTGACCGACTTTATTGTGACCCGTAGTCATACGAAATCATAAATTCTATTGATTTTTAAAAATTTTCAGATAACAAAAAGCGAATAACATGAATTTGAATATTTCATCGTCGAGTTATTAAACCGCGTTTAGACGCAATCGTGCTGTAAACAAAGCGAAATGTTTCCGAACGTTAAAACGTAAGCACTGAATTATATAACGCACACAAATGGACTTTCGGTTCTTTGTTCCTTTTTACATTGAATTTTATTATTTTATTATTACCGGATGACATAATAACGAGCATTTTTTTTTTTTTATACGGTCGGCCGCGGCCGTACAGTATATATACATATAGGTAGGCGATCGCACGCGCGCAAACAAAGTTACACAAAGCTTGTGTACATTAAGAAATCATTTTGAACATAATGGTTTTTTTTTTTTTCGATTTTTTGCTTGATTACCCTTGTTCTGCTACGAGAGTTTAGTGTTCGTTGATGCCGAAAAAAAAACGAAGAAATGGGAATTCAATAATTGAGTTTTATAAATTTCCCTCGGGGCTTTTGAACGTTTACATCTTCCGCGAGTATTTCGCGTAGAAATTCGCGTCCTTTTGAGATTATAAAAAATTGACGATTATTATTTGTTTTTTGTTATTATTTACGAACGGTTTGTCTTAAATTTTTATTCGTTTTCCGCGATCGCTTCCTATAGGAGTCCGAGGAATATAAAGAAGAAAATATGTTTAAAAACTCATCTGACCGAATGCATTATATCACGTGTTTATGTATAAACACTGCTATGATGAAATTACACTTTGATGTGGTTGTTTTTTTTTTTTTTTACGCATCGCTGTGTGAACACATAATGGTTACTAATAATAATAATTATTATTATATAAAAAAAAAAAAAAAACTGCCCATTTTTTGACAGAATATTTTTATATCGGAAATGGGTAAAAAATAATAACTGGTCCTCGGATCGTTCAACTCCGTGTTGGAACTCGTTTCGAAAACATCAATCATAGCCCCGTGTACGTGTGTAGAACGCGTATAAATATACTAAAGATATTTTTTGCGTCTAGTCACCGATCAATAATTATAACCATGTTAATTAACTCTCCACGTGTATCCACACGATAAAACAAGCGATACTCACGTTGATTGAAAAATCGTTAAATCCTATTATACGTATATATATATATATATATACGTATACCTCGGGAGTATGACGTGGACGCGATGATTAGACGAACCGCGGGAACGCGTTTACGGCCGTTCACATCTATACCTATATTTTCTGTGTACACACAAAAATGGACGTGATATTGTTTGTTGTTACACAGTGACTAAAATTATATTACTGTGATTTTTTTCGTTCTCTCGTCGAGAGAGACAAATTTCTTTTTAAGTTGAACGTCGTTGCCGTTCTGTGTCGCGTTTGTTTTCTCTCTCTCTCTCTCGACCCCGGACCTGGCAGGTCTTTGTTTTCCGAGAAAACATTCTACTCGGACATTATCCGCGATTCTCGAATCCTCCCACCCCCATTTCACGTTCTCGCGGCGTATTATTACGACTCGGTAATACGCGTACACGCGTTTTCCTCGCGGCCCAACCACACACCGTAGTACAACATATAATATTATATACGTAACGACGTACCGCCGGGCTCGGTCGATCATTAAGGGGGACACAGATAATATTATACAGAGTGAGTGTGAGAGAGAGTGAGTGAGAGATAGAGAGTGATTTGCTGTGGGAGTCGATATTTTTGTCGTTCGTTTTCCGTCGCGAACATAATTAATAAACGACGACGGTTCAGCGGAGGGTTGAAACTCATCCCGTCCACCCATGTGCACGTGAGATTACTACTACGACCCTCGGACGTGCACACTCGGTCGATTAATAAACAAAACGAAAAAAAATAAAAGAATCCCATGAAACAATGATAGGTCGTTTAGAGAATATATAATATGTACGTCGCAAATGCGCACCGTCATCCGGCGGCTGCGACCATGACGACGTTATAATATTATTATTATTATTATTATTATTATTATGGTTATCGTTCGTTGCAAAGTCTCCGCCGATAATATTTTATACCGTTGTGTGCGCGGCTGCAGTAGTGCACCGCCGTCGTATATCATAACGTCGTACATTACATTCCGTTCAAATGCACGTATATGACGTACACGCGCGCGTATGACCCTTTTGTTCTTCTCGGCGGCACACGTGGTCGACCGTCCGCGTGCGGTTGAAACAATTATCTCCGGAGAGCGATCAGTATAGTTTGTCGTCGGGGGTCGGTCGAGCAGAAAAAAGAACCCTGAGACCTGGTGACGATAAGAACAAGACGCGCGGCTGCCGCTCGATTCGGTCCGTGATCGATATAATGTCCGATTCAAGGGAAATAAATCTACTTACTCGTACGCATATAAATCGTGTTAATAATATTAATTGAATATTACACTCGTGCGAGCAACGGATGTTGTTTAAACGATAATAAATTCGATTTTCGCCGCGACTTAATTTTCTCTACACGCGAACAGACCGAATCCTCCCATCGGTTGTCTTGTTGTTTTATTCAGCGAGGAGAATTTCTGATTTCGGACGATTTTTCTCACCCCCCAATACACGTCTCCGTGGTCGGTGCGATTATGTCTCGCGCTCATTTTGATGATGTGTACTCATTGGCGTCGTCGACATCGTTTACACGGGGGATGGCCGGAGGGTAGGTTCGTTAACAGTTATCAGAAAAAGTGGCCTTTGCTCAAACCGACTCTTCTCTAAATTAATATATCAGCATTGGTTTGTAAACGTATTTTACTTGTAGAATTTATAACATTATTTTAGATTCTGAACAAAGTGAAGAAGCTAGTGTTTTTACAATGATGTTTATTTTTTTTTA
>JAIPRM010006668.1:0-18313 GCA_025469315.1 Stegophylla sp. TES_Ste_2020 | reverse complement strand
CGTTTTTGTCAAACTTTGGGTAGTTTTTCAAAAAAAAAAAAAAAAAATTGAAGAATTGAGAAATTAAATAAAAATGATCTCTTTAAAGTACAATCTAGAGGCAAATCCGATTTCAAAAAGTTACTGATCGAAACTTTTGGACAAGTATTTCCATACGAAAAGTTGTACACAGAAAAAAAAATAAACATCATTGTAAAAACACGAGCTTCTTCACTTCGTTCAGAATCTAAAATAAACAAGTATTAATTTGTAATAATTATTCGGCATTGAAACTAGTGTGACGTGCATTTACATTAAATATTATCAACAGGTATAATTTTTAGTACCGTAATGTTGGGTGAGTTTTTTGTCAACAATTTTTTTGTCACCGCCACTATATTATAATGATTATGATAGAATTTTGAGAACTTCATAATATTTTTGGTACGAATTTCGTAAACGATTATTTCTGCAACGAAAATTCAACTAGTTTAAAAAAATGTATTTCAAAAATTTTTTTTATTTTAAGTAGATGCAAAATTAGACATTGTATTGTGTCACTTCGCACTAACTATCCATTACTCATCAGATTTCAATTGTAAATTTTACCTATCGATTCGATGTTAAACGCACAGAAAGGTGGATTCTAACTATTTAGGAGAATTTTCATAATCAGTACTGGTAAATTAATAACTAATAAAATAAAATAAATCAAGATCACTCTTTAGTGTCTTATGCTATACGTTCTAATTATTAATTATTTCTAACATGTTCATAAAAAAAAGAAATTAAATTTAAAACAGAAATATATACATGTATTTCATTAATTATTATTACAATATCGTATTCTAAATCATAATAACAACAATTAACAATAAATTTCATATTTTTAACGTAACGATTTTAACGATGTCAATCATTAGTTATAGTGACTCTTTTTTTCTTCTATATTTATAATTAATACAAAAATATTATTTTTAATTACACCACGGTGTGTATAGTTTAATTTGAAAAATACGAACACACAGAGATTTTGAGATTTCCTAAAAACAACATCTGTTTTCAAAAACTTTCAAAAGTTGTTTTTTGTGTTAGTAAAATCCCGTGGCAACAGATGTCAAATTCCCAAGCTCGACGGGTGGAAATGAAATGGTTCGATTGAGATCAAGGTTAATTCGGATATTTCATTGCACAAACGATTTGTTTAATGGAACGTTATTTAATGCATAAATACTATACTATATAATAATATACATACAATGCAAAAGTTTTATATTTTGAACTGGTGTAATTAAAAATTATGTATTTAGTAATCATTGTATTAAAATAAATTGACATTAAAATGAACAAACGCGCGTTCCTGAAATCGGTTCCCTCTCAAAAAATCCCGTGCATTTAAATATCCCCATTAAAATTATATCCTATTTTAAATAATAATTTTTTTTCAATTAAGTGTTGCAGAAAAATTAAAATTTATAATTACATAAGAATGTTAATAATATATCAGTGATTCCCAAATAGTGGGGAATTCCCTTCTAGTGGGAAATTAAGATACACCACAGAAGGGCATTCAGTGATGGTGAATTATTAACCAGAATTTTTTTTACTAATTTTGTTAAAAAAATGAATTTTAAATCTATTTAATATTTACATTTTATATTATTACTTCAGCTTTAATACTTAGTAATTTGGTCTCATATTGAGTATTACGAATTATATTTTAGTGAATCTTATATATAAAATAATGAGAATAAAAATTTAATAGTTGTATAAATATACGTTTACTAACAGGTTAGGTTAGGTTAGGTTAGGTTAGTATATAGGTTAGGTTAGTATTTATTTATATGGAAAAAAAAAAAAATCAAAACTCTAATTTAAGAGTGATGAGATTTTTGAAAATTTACAAGGGAAATAGAAAAAAAAAATGTTTGGAACCATTGTATGTTTCGTTTTATAACAAACCGGTGAATTTAAAAGAAAAATATAATTATGTATATTAAAACTATTTATAAAAAAATTAAAAATTATTCGAAATATATACCGTTACATACCCTTTAAATAATCAAGTGTAGTTAAACGTACATAGTTAAGATATTATATCTAACTTTTCGGGTAAGGCAAAAAACTAAAACTCATAAAATAAAAAAAAATGTCTGTAACTTTTCCTGCGTATGACTTTTAAAAACTTCATCGACGATTTTCAAAATTTTATACAAATATTACAAAAACGTAGAATTTTTGGAAATAATATTCTTAGTTCTAGAATTTAAATAACGAAAAAAAAATTACATACATATTTTAATAAACGGGATATTTCTAAATGGGGATGTTTTAAATGTGGTTTGTTTTGAGGGTGAGTCCTCGTGGTCAAGTCATTGTGATATCCTTGTACATTTAAGTCATACGAATCGTGATCACGTTTGTTAACAACAACATTGCGAGTAAACGACGTTTAAAGCAGTGTTTAAAGTAGTCGACCGTGAACGGAATATTATAAATAAAAGCGGGTTAGGTGTGACTAATTCTTTTATCATATTCAGTTTAGCGTCAAATATAATTTAACGTTTTGTTTTCTACTTATGATTAATTACCATTGGAAAACTTTCATTTGCGCGCGAAAACTTTTACTTCCTCCGTCGTCGGGCCGTTGTTGGCTACACAGTTTATAATATTATAACGGCTTTAGAGATATGTTTACCCGCATTCAAAGAGGGCGCACGTCGTTTTTTTTCAAACTATTTTCTTGAATAATTATTTATTTCGAGTTTTACCTCGTGTTATCATCAGCTCATTACATTATAATTCTCTGGGACTGTTGAAATAGGTAAATTTTGCTCACTCGAACACGCGGTGTCTGTTTAACCGGTCGTTTATGTTATATTTATGAATTAACCAAATGAGTACGTCACATTTTTTCAAATATCATAATTTTGCGTCCTTAGTTCGAAACTGGGTTAATTGCGTCGTTACAACCTTTCAAATGTCTCGAGTGTACTTATAGGTTTTGCGTAGAACAAAATATCAAAAAAAACAAAAAACCTGTGATAACCACTCAATTAAAATCTAATTTTCTATGTACTTAACACGAATAATTGGTTTTTCACGAAATCATTCATGAAAATAATAATTATTAGTTATCGACTTATGATAATTATAATTATTGATAATCAAAGAAATCAATTTTTGTCGAAATACTAAACACGTTTAAGAGTAAACTTTTTTACACGAATTTCTGTACTAATATGGATACTAATAATTTTGGACTCTATTATGAGAACTACTATAATGTTTAGAAACAGATCTAAAGTCATCTCCGGGGATGACACCGCCGAGCAATAAAAAAAGATTACGTTTTTAATATAATTGTCTCCTTCTCCTTATTTTTTTTTTTTTTTTTTTGAGTTGGATTTGAGTTTGGAAATAAAGTTGCCGTGGGCCCCGGGAGACTACTGGCTAATGCAAACCGTTTGAATAGGCTTACTGTCGAAATCGCATTTGGCAGCTACACCGAACGTTTATGTTTTGCTAATGATAATTCTTGACAAAGGCATTACCTTCCAGGTAACGCAAAGTCATTTTGTATAAACAAGAAAAAAGAAAGAAAAAAATAAACGAGACTCAAAAATATTATTAATTTGAATCCCTCATTAATATTTTATTAAAAAATGGCCAAGTTTATTATATCATTTTAAGGTGCGATTCATAAGATAGGTACTTAATTTGAAAAACTGATTTGCATTAATTTGCAACAATCAACAACCACAAATCAAGGAACACTAATGTGAGTTGTGTACAATGTCATTAGTTTTTATCTCGGTCGAAGGAAAAAATCTTAAAATTAAAAATATTTAAAAGTGATATTTTTCACATTAATTTACCATAAAATTCTCAGAAAACCTTAAAAAGTGACTAAAACTTGTTTGCGTCGTGAGTTCATATTATAAACTATTGAAGTTTAGGAAGAACTCGTGTCACATTAATTAATTTCATATCTTTTTAATGTACATAATGTAACAAATTAATGAGATACTTTTAGATAAACTCACACACACACACACACACACACACTATTATATTTTTATACGAGTGCGAGCGTGTGTGTATAATCTAAAGATGATGAAGAATTTCATTTTGATTATTTTAACTTTATTTAAATAATCAATAATCTGAAGTTTAAAATATATTTGGAATGTCAAAACTGCTGTTGAAAAAAAAAAGAAATGGCAAGTCGTGTGATAATAATTGACTTTTTTTCTCGAGAAGTCGTGCATCGATATTAGGCAAAACGGATTGTTGTTTATTCGATCCTTTTAATTCGAAAAATTACGTTAGGGTACTCTCATGAATTGTTTTATTTGGAAATCTGATATTATTGATTTAACATTTTTATTGGAAAGTACAATAATACGTTTTTATAACGTAAACCGTACGCGCACACACAAACACGTGATATTGTGTGTGTATTTATTACATAAACGACTGCGAGGATTAAATACTACAAAAAAAAAAGAAAAAAGGAATGTGAGAACTTATATTAATATGCTTTGAAAGTGTCTTTAATATCAGGTACATGCTCCTCAGATTACAGTCACAAACTTCAAAACAAAACGTTTATTTTATTACTCCCATGTACATATATTATTATTGTCTGTTTTATTTTCGAAATTCAAAATATCCTACACGGATATTATTAGTTCGTCCTTAATTTATTCGCACCAGGGTTGGTACGTGTATCTACCCTTAACCGGGGATGAATAAAATATCGATATCACCGATTGGATAATAATATCCGTTGGATTTTCGCGTAACCGATACTATTGTCACGCGTGGGACTCTGATGTTAAGGACAAGGGTATTAGGTTGTAATTAGTCGATGATCATAATTAGCGCGTTCTGCTTTTGTGAACGCGAGAACACTACACGTATAATAGTTGGTAATCACTTGTTATTACATAATATTTAATCAGTTACATTTTTTATATGTATATATAAGTACCGAAAAAATTATGATAACCATTCAAACACTGTTGTACGGAACTCACTATTGTTGAATTAACAAGAGAGGGAGAGAGAGAGAGAGCACAGAGGTATTACGTTGGATTATGGAAATATTTTGTTTTTTAAACCTTTCAACATCACGTAAAAGGTTTAACTACGAAAAACAGGTGTTGTATAAATATTCATAATGAGCGCATAAAGCTGTTTGTAATTAATTGAAGAGAGAAAATAATAATAATTACCAAAATAATTATATGCGCGTTTTTCCACTTAAAACGACTTAAGTGAAACACTCGCTCGTTACCTACGCTTTCGTTGTGGCATAATAATAATAATGGTAATGATTAATAATAATATGTATCAACAAATCATTTCAATAGCAGAAGCCACGGGTTCGATAATAATAGTATTATTGTGATGGCTCTGTGTCTAGTGTCAGCAGTAGGTACGAGTGGATTCGACCGAATAGAAATCGAGAGAAACAAAATAGAAACAAAGTCACGAAAAATCAATGAAATGTTATCACAATATTCAGCAATAACAAAACATCTGTTCCGTTGTGTCGACACTCGATGATAATAATAATAACGTATGGCCGTTCCGCTAGAATCTGTAAATCTCATTGCATTATTCATGTTTGCACTGGGAAAAAATATCGCGCGCGTAGTCTCGGGATTCAGAGTGCTGTGTAAATACATATTTTTTTTTTTTTTTGTTTTCGGATTAGAAAAATCGATCGAATCTCTCTGCGAAATAACGTATAACACGTACAGCGTGTTTCCTTTTAAAGGGGTACCTAACACACTGAATAATTCTGTCCGGTGACGTCGAATTGATATGGCGTTTTCGAGAGGACATATAGGGAATACCTAAATACAAATTTTTCGATAGTTTTCATATTTTTAACCCTTTTATTGTGCGCATGCGCAACACAACTTGCATTGTCTTTTTTTTTTTTTTAAATACAAACATCTGTTTTTAACAACATATTTGGATAGACCGAAAATATTTTAAGTAAATTTTGTCCTTATAGCTCTAAAACCAAAATTGACTTAATGACAACAACCAGTTAAAGTTTCGATTAAAATAATTGAATTTTTCAACAATCATCCTAGAATTTTATAAATTATTATGCAATTTTAAGTATTTTTTTTGTAGATTAGCAGACATTATTAATTCATTGAAAAAATGCAAGTTGTGTTGCACATGCGCAGCACAATAAAAAAGTTTAAAATCTGAAAACCGTCGAAAAATGTATATTTTTTATGCATTCCCTATCTCCTTCCGAAAACCGCATACTAATCCGATGTCACTGGACAGAATTATTTAGTGTTACCTTTAAAAGGACACACGCTGTATAATGTAAGACTTCGGCTATACTTAATAATATTATTCATTAACGTGTACGCTGTGCATTATATCTGATATGCTTTTGTATTAGAGGTCGATATAATAAAATTCTCTTAAATACTTATTGAAAGTATTCTTCTAATATTCCTATAAAATATACAAAAAAATATGCTTTTGCATTATAATATTATATTCTTTTAAATTCAAAATGTGCTTTAATATATTAAAAAAAAAAAAAAATGTTATTACGAAAAGTGTCAATATCTTAATAATATTTAAATTATTATTTCGGAGCCGACTCTAGATGACGATATTTTAATTCAGACGCCCCCGCAGTTATTCTTTGAATTTGTTTTCATACATTTACAGGTATTGCTAGTATAATCGCCTAATCTAAGTGATGTTTAAAGGTCACAATTTAATAATTTACTGAAATGCTTCTATTTTTTTTTTTTTTTTTTTTGTATCAAAAAAAAAAGTACTAAAATATTTTTATATTATTGCTTGACAAATTTCGATGTGTTTTTCCATTTAATTTCTGGTCTAAGCCACTTGTCAGCCGTCGTTTTCTTCATTATTTTCATAGTCTCATCATTAAAATAAATAACGATAAACTATAAAATTACATCAGTTATACATTATATTTGCACCAATACAACAGAAAATATCGAAAACCTATAAAATTAATCGATAAGTGTTGTTCTCTAAGTCTTTATTCTACACAGAATATTCTTTTAACTTAGAAAATTCTCAAATATGGAAACAGAAAAAACTTCACTAATTTATACCATTTACATTTTGTACAAATTTTAAAATTGTCTGCTGGCTACATAAACTCAAAAAAAAAAAAAAAAAATATGCAAAAGAATATCATTCCGACCGCTTATCACTGTTATTTATTATTATTATTTAAATTATTTCGAGCGCGCAGTATTTTTTATATATTGTTACACTTATGAAAAAATAATAATATGAATTACCCGAATTAATATCGCCATAAGCACCTGATATTTCGGAACGAAGTACAACTATGATTAAATTAATGTACTATTTAGCAGTAAATATGTTCGTAAATATGCCTAACGCCGTTTTCCGTTGTTAAATAATAAATAGAAAATGTTTCGTTCCGTGTACTCCGAGGTTAGGTTATTATCATTATTAATTCACGGCGCGGCGTTGTTAAATTTCACGATTTTTGGGGTTCACGACTGAAATTTCATCAACATTTTAATATCAAAAACAAATCGTAAGTCAGATAAATTAACGTGAATATTGTGTATTTTGTCCAAGGCCTTAACTGAAAATAGATTTCGGGGTTGGTCCAAAAAGACATTCTTTTTTTTTTGAGCTTGTTCAGGGCATCCAAACCCCTAGACTAACCCCCTCCCCCCACGGTTACGGTCTTGGCACTTTGTGCCGTTTAATTTTTAATACTATTAAGACCATAAGACATGAAAAATAAAATAAACTTGAAAAGAAGAAAATATACTTGAGTAAGAATATTATTTTAAACTCGTAATAAATAATAAATTATTATTTAAATAAAATCATTATATTTCTAAAACGTTGTACTACTTTATTTTTGATAATTGATAATGAAAAATATGTAAAAAAAAAAATTAAAGTAAAATAAAATGAAGTGAGTGCAAGCCGGACATACTCCGCACCACGGATATTTTTCGCTCTTCGTGTCAGATACTCTTGGTGAGTGTGTTGAAAATGACTGCCGTTATTGTTCTTTATGTCATTAACTTCTTTCGTTCAGAATCGTCTTATCGAAGAAATTATTTATCGTTTCTTTGAAATTATACGCAACCACCAAAAGCATTTGACCCGAAGAACGAAGAATATTCGTGGTGCGAAGTATGTCCGGCTTCCTTGTCTACACTTAACTTTGCTTTGCTTTATTTTACTTCGCTTTATTTTTTTTTTTCCATGAGACTGGCTGTAAAGTCTTTTCCGCCCGCTAGGCCAGTGGTTCCCTACCTTTTGTATTCTACGCCCCCCCCCCCTTTTATAGATTTTCGAAAATCTCGCGCCCCCCTCCCCTATGAATTTTTATCACCTTTGTTGTATATACTTTACTTTAATTCTTTCTATACATTAATTAAAATTTTTACTTTGCAAACACTGCTTGCGCCTCCCCAGCAATGTGTACACGCCTCCCAAGGGGGGCACGCCTCCCTATTTGGGAAACACTGCGCTAGACGAATAATGATGATCACTTTCAACCGCATCTACTCGTATTGAAAATTAAACACTTTCAACGTAAGCGTGACAAAAAAAAAAAAAAATAAATAAATAATATCTATCGTGTGTGTAACGTTCTTTTTTCTTGAAATAATTTTTTCTACATCAGATGAAACTAGATCAGCCTGCACATTACTGTAGTTGTACGACAGCGACGCCGTCAGAGGAAAATAATAATAATAATAATATCTTGGCAAGTATGTGCGAATCGATTTAATGTTATTTTTATTTTACAAAGTTTCCGCGGAGATTTATCAGTTTACGTTTTAAGTTCGCTGTGGTTGGCAGACGGGTGTAAACTGGTAAACAAGGGTCGGGTAGGGCGGGGCGGGCGACGGTGCCTCGTCGATAGGGGGTGCGCGGCTGCGGTGCGAGGCTGTGCGCGTATAGCTTTGAGAAATTAATGAGCTGAACACGAAACGGGATGAAAAAAAAAGAAAAAGAAAAAGAAATCAAAAATAAAAACCGCGTACTACTTAAAATACCGCGATATTATTCCCGTTCGGCCTCGGCCGATTTTTGAAAAATTGCTTACCTTGTCAAAACAATGATGCACGAAAGCTAATGGTCCGCGTCTTTGGACCGCCGAGGGACGTATATAAAATGTACTTCAAAAACAATAGTAATGTGGTATTAATACATCGAAACGAGAAAACGTTACGGCGGAGGCGGGAGGGTAACGACTGCCATTACACGACACGAGACTTGTCGTATTTGTACATCTTATTAGTCTCTATATAACGAAAACATTTTACAAACTCCGAGTGTATAGATGTAGTGTATAATCAACGTCGAAGAGTCGCCTTCTCTCACAATCTCTCGGTTTGAACTCGTAGTGCAGTGTAAACGTTACAGCCGTGGTTCTTTTGGAATTGAAAATATTTTTGTTTGTTCTACTCTAAAGTGCAGATAATATGTAAACGGTGACACGTGTAAGAACTGATTTCATACCGGTTAGAAATCGCAGAACTCTGCACGGTTCTTAAGATTTTAACAGTTCTCTCTAGTCGAGTTTCTTTTTTAGATTCTGAACGAAGTGACGAAGCTAGTGTTTTTACAATGATGTTTATTTATTTTTTCTGTGTACGACTTTTCGTATGGAAATACTTGTTCAAGAGTATCGATCAGCAATTTTTTTGAAACCAGAATCGCCTCTAGATGGTACTTTAAACAGGTCATTTTTTGAATTTCTCAATTCTTCAATTTTCTGGAAAAAACTACCTAAAATTTGACAAAAACCACTCGGAAACCATCATTTTTTGATCCAAACTATATGAAAATTTAAAAATAGATAGAAAATCATACGAGAAAGATTTTGGCGCAAGAAAATTTTGGACATTTTTCTAACATTTTTGTTTCTCATATATTTTTTATATTATTAACTTCCTTCGTTCAGAATCGTTTAATCGAAGAAATGATTTATCGTTTCTTTAAAATTCAATACACCCGTTAAGAGAATCCCACCTGTGTGCGAAGAACACCCATCGTGCGAAGTATGTTTGTCTTTTTTTAAAAATTACATCCTAAAAGTACCATCAAGAGGTAAATTTTGATTCCAAAAGCTTTTTTTTTTTTACATTCCGAGCGAAAATAAGAAACTTATGATCAATATTATTATACAATGATGTTTATTTTTTTCATTTTGGGCGCGAAGCATGTCTGGTTTATTTGCTCATGATAATATCTGTTAAATAATTATTTAAATCACAATTATTTCTGGTAGGTACTTTTATTTGGTAAACCTACGTTACTCGGATTTTTTCCGTTTTGAATACTGCACTTGGTATGTTTTTAATACTAGCAAACAATATTATAATACCAATTTTTGCAGTATTTAAACGTTTCAAAATCATAAAAAATGGACCTATTACGAAATACGTTTAATAATAAGGGTCTGAATTTAAATGACCTAAATACCAAAAAAAAAACCCAAAAATGTTCCGTATAAATTGCCCTTAACCGCAATAACGAATATGATCCTAAATTAAAATATAAATAAACACTGAAATTAATGAAAATGCCACTGTTGAAGTGTATCAGCTGTTGTGTGGAGCGAATTATTCGATAATAATACCCAAAAGCGTAAATGGTCTATTTTTACCAATAGACGAAAAACGTAAAATTTATTTGCGGTTTTTGTACCTTAGTAGGTGGATAAAAGCGCAAATATATATTTTAAGCCTTTTTTATGACCTGGTTGGTACAATATTGCACTCGTTGCATTTTAAGCTTATTTATTGTTCAAACATACTGTACTGTTTTTTTTTTTTTTTTTGTAGTAATTTAGTAATTAGTGATTAGTATTCATAGTGTAAGTGTGTTTTGTATATTTGGTGTATGATTTCGCATGGAAACAAATAAAATTAATTTAAACCTATCATTTAACTACTAATATCTGATCGGTTTAAGTGTAGAATAAAATATATGGCTTTTGTAAAAATATAAGTCTATTAATTTTTCAAAAAGTTCTTTGCCTTTCCTTGAATATATATACATGGGCGCCCATAGTACACGCTGCACCTTTTGGGTACTCGATTTCGTAATAAAACCGAACATAAATCGGAATATTACACCACATAAAACGCGTCTCAGGAGCGGATTCGAGACACAGCGACCTGTGCGACCGCAAGGGGCGGCAAAATTTGTATTGAATATTTATTTTGTTTTGATGTGGTAAAATACTTAATTTTATATTCCGAGTGGAGCGAGGAAGTCGGTCCTTTTACGGCGACGATTAGGGTCTGAGCCTTGTTGCATTTGCATATTCTTTGGTTGTACAATAATCAAAGAACTCGTTTTAAACAATAGCGAACTTAAATACAAAAATTTAAATCACATATTTTTGCATATTCCCCCCCCCAAGACAAAACGTATATTTTACAAATTTCCACTATTTAATTGTCATTTCTACCACGTTTTCGCCTTTTTTAAGACTGGTTTTAAGTAAATGCACATTTTAAAATTATACATATTACTACTATACACGTCAATTAATGTGAACACAAAACAAGTCATTGACAGAGGAGTTTTGCTAAAATTTTTTGGTCGTGGCATTGCTTAGCGCTTAGGATAGTAGGATAGAATAAAATATAATATTATTAGCGGGTCGTCACTGCTAGTGAAAGCCCTAATTATTTTTCGAGAGAAAAAAATAAAGTAGAAAATCCCACAGTGCACAATAAAATAATATGTTTTGAGTGGTGATCGTTAAAAGATAAAGTTTTAGAAATCAAGTTTTCTTGTTGCTATTAAATTTTTTATTTTTGTATATTTTGGTTATTTCATATGTGCATGAATGTATTTTACAAAATTAGTGCAATCATAGTCCCGAACCCTATGGGGTTGCTTATTGATTGTTATGATCGTTGATTGTTTATGATTTATGATTGTTTATTTTATTTTAAATTTTATGGAAACTCCTTTTCGTATTACTTGTTCTAAAATTTTTATCATACCAATTTAATAAATCGGAAATGAGTTCTCTGTGGTTACTTTTAAGTGGTAATTTTATCAAAAACGAGGAAAAACGAGTAAAAACTGCGAAATATATAAATGATTATTTCATGAAATCGATTTTTTTGTAATTTAGCCATAACTCTAAAACTAATAGGTCTAGAAATTTGACATTTTTGTCCGTATTCAACTACAGCGTAATTATTAAGACAGAAAAAATTTTTCAAAAAAAAAATTCAACAATTTTTTGGTAATTTATTATTTGAATCGTGTGTTTGGACGATTTCGTTTTATTTTATTATTCGCCAAGTGATGTTATTATAGCTTATTACCCCACGGTTCTGCAATATTTTAAAGGCAAAGAAAATTTTGTTGTACAGATGTTTTCTTTTTTTCCTCTCTCGTAATAGGGGCGGCGAGTTGTTAAATCCACCCCTGCGCGTCGATACGTCATGTGTGTGATTTGACGTTGAACACTATTGAAACGACCGCGACGGCGGCGTGTATTTCGCACAAAAACGAACCGACAAATCACACACATTAACCGAGTGACAGGTTTAATCGCTGATTATTTTCGGTGTTGCCGGATAAATGCCGCTAAATGGAAAACAGGTAATACCCGCGACCGATCGCTGTTAAATTGTCTTCGAGTAACCGCAGCTATCGTTATTGCTCTGCTCGAGCGCGGAGCAACTATATTGCCAATAAATCTACGTTACTGTTATTTTTCTTCATTACTGACGCGGACGCGCTTTTAAAGGTGTTGTTTTACCGCGTAAAATGCGCAACGCTAACCGGCGGCGGCGGCGGCCGGATACAGCAGCTATTATATCGGAAGACGAACGATTTTTGGGTGTGCTAAACCGTGTTCGTACAACGGGGTTTTCGGGTTAGGGCAGCAGAACAACAAATGTTTACATAATATTGCAGGACTACAAAGTTGTATAGTTGTTACATAATATTATTCTCGACGATAGGTCATGCGAAATAATGAGTGAGCGGAAACAAAGAACATTGTGTTCCTCTTCTTACTTCCCTCGAGTCAAATACGTTTTTTACGTCCCGAACGAAGTGAAGAAGCTAGTGTTTTTACAATGATGTTTATTTATTTTTTCTGTGTACAATTTTTCGTACGGAAATACTTGTCCAAAAGTTTCGATCACCAATTTTTTGAAACCGGAATCGCCTCTAGATTGTAAAGAGGTCATTTTTTGAATTTCTCAATTCTTCAATTTTTTTTTTTTTTTTGTTTTGAAAAAACCATCATTTTTTGATCCGAATTATATGAAAATTTAAACACAGATAGAAAATTATACAAGAAAAATTTTGGCGCAAGAAAATTTTGCACATTTTTCTAACATTTTTTTTTCTCATTTATTTTTTATATTATTAACTTTCTTCGTTCAGAATCGTTTTATCGAAGAAATGATTTATCGTTTCTTTAAAATTCAATACGCCCGTCAAGAGAATCCTACCCGACGAGCGAAGTATGTCCGGCTTTTTTTATGGTTATCTTCACACAAACATATTTCCACGCGATATTCATCACCTTCACGCAAATGCGTTTGATGAATATATCTGAAAACAGAATTAGAACTATCATTATTATTCGAAATTAATGAGTTTCATCCGGCAACAGAGAATAATAATGTTTTTGTTTTCGCCGCTCAACAACTCGCCGACAGTCAGCATCCGAATAATTCCTAGTGTAAAGTGGGCGTCTAATTCATTATATATTTCCTAATTGCATCAATTAATAACAAATGAAATATTATGTAATACAGTACTAGTGAGACTGGACGGTATTTTAGTTTTATCGTCCCGCCGTCGTCTTAGTTGAAAAACTGCCCCATCAACCTTGTACGAGTGAAATTATAATTATTGTTTACAAATAGATAATTTTTTTTTTTTTTTTTGTTAATGTCATTTATAGAGTGTTTTTTTTTCGATATTTTAAATGTATTTAAAAGAGTTAAAAAATACATTTTTAAATGGTTTTAAATTGGTTATAACTGTAAAAAAAAAAAAAAATTATATGGATAACGGAAAACTTAAGGAAAACACTAATAATGCTATTGAAAAGTATAAAAAAAGTAAAGAAATTACACGATATGAATTTTTAAAAATTGTTTTCGAAAATTACATAAAGTCAAATTAAAACAAAATGGAAAAAAATTTCTAATATTTTATTATTATCTTTATAGAACGTTTATGACAATTAATAACAATGTATGTATATGTCAATGAGAGTTGCCTCCGTGTGGGTAATGCAAAGTAAAATAGCTCTTATCAAACAAAAATATTTTGATAAGATAATTTAGGGTGAAATGAAAATCAATCTTTTTTTGGTTTTGGCGGAAACGATGATTGGCAGAAACGAATTGGTCTTGATATATTTGAAAACATTTTATAGGTGGAGCGTAGCACCCTAAGCTCCCTCTCCAGTATCCAACTGTGTATAATATGATATGTCATTTCATCAGGGCAAGGTTTCAGAATTTACCGGGCCTGGAGCCAGGTCGTCTAAAAGGCCCATACCAGTGGCGTATTTATCTTTTTGGCACCATGCAGGCTAATATTTTTGTGTCATCAAAAAAAGGTCATCTCATATTTTTATGTGCCTTTCTCTAGAGTCACTGGAACGAAAACTGCCCTAAAAAGCATGTATATACTAGTCCAAGGGAAATAATAATGAAAAAAAAAGTGTGTACTTCGCACCTCGGGGTTTACTTTGCTCCTCGAGTGGGATTTTCTTTGAGGTGTATTGAATTTTAAAGAAACGATAAATCATTTCTTCGATAAGACGGTTCTGAGTGGAACTTCAGTTTATTCATGACAAAACGTTTCTCGGATTATTGTCCGCATAAGACAAGTAATATAAAACGTAAAATTAAAATGAAATTTTGTTTTTCAAATGCTTGAAAATATTGAACTTAAAATAATATGAATTTTTTCCGAGAAAGGCCGCTTTGGACCCTTCAATAGTTCAGGGCCTTGGCTTCTACGCTCCGTGCTTAATCCGGCCCTGCACAACATAAGGTTTTTTTGGATTTTTTTTTGTATATAATTTTGAATTTCGCGCGAGACTGTGTTGAATTAATATAGTGGCAGGAAATTCGATAATTCTATTTCAGACCTTACGGAGGTTGGGGTTTAGATGGAGCCGTTCGAGTCAAGTGCTCTGTCGGAATGTTTATATTATTGTTACATAACTCGACCTCACGTCGTTTTGTCGCTGACGTTTTGTTTGCACGTATATTATAAGTTAATTAATGGCTGTGCGCGGATCGCCCGGAGTTGATGAATAAAGTACCGCGGAAGGTGCCTAGTGCGTGTAGTGAGAAATACGCGATTACGCGTGTGCGGGGTCGTTACACTTTTCCCGTTTTTGTTTTTATTGTTTTATCCTAGTCCTTTTTGACTTTGTCAGTGAAGTATAAAAACGAGTACATTATACATGGCCTTTTGTTTAAATTATTGCAATTATATTATTTTTGATTTAATTGAAAACCTGTGAGCTCCGTCCGTGACTATCCCCGCTTGGCTCGGCTCATAGGTCACTGTCTAGTGTTTCCCGTAGTCTACAAGGTGCCGAACGCAATATTGTTGTTGTATATAGATTTATAATATATATATATATTATGTGTCAAAACTGGACATAACGATATCCAGTAACTATTACAAAATACAAATTACGAATTCACGTAAACAAATAATAAAACAGTGTTATCGAGAAAGTTGCAATTCATACGTATTAGTATTAATATTTCATGTTAAAACTTAAATGGAAAATATCTTAGGGTAATTTTAATAAAACTGTTTTCAAAAAATGAAAATTGCCTATAATTTAATTCCGACATATTTGTAATTTTTTTATTTTTTTATATCTGCAGATAAAAATTAAATTCGTTAAATTTTTCCGCAGCCAGATACCTATTTTTTTTTTTATGAAATTATCTTCGTTTCATCTGAATAACTTACTTTGTTGTCCGGATTGTGGACACGGCGAAACCACTTATGAGTACTTCGTGTGAGTAATTTGAATATATTACGCACGAAACCCTTTTGTTCCCGTGTAAGATAATATTTATACGATCAATTTGCACTGTTGAATTGTTATTATAACGTGAAATATATTGTTTTAAATGAATCGAAAACAACAGCCCCTATTTTTTTGGTGAACTCCGGCACAGAGTGTGTAGTCCGAAATCGGGACTGTGTAGTACGGATTTGAGTAGTATGTATAAGTAAATTTCTAATTTTGTCAAAATTATGGTCTTAGAAATTCACTGTTATTACCGTTAAATATAAAAATCAATTTTATGTTTATGTAATCTTCCCTTTTTGATCCTTATCCAGATCATAATGGGTAACTAGTTACAAAATAGGTTTGACAATGTTCATTTATTTTTTTTTTTTAGACAGCAATGGTATGAAAGTGTTACCTAAGAAGCAAATTTGGTTAAAAATAATAATAATAGATAAAGTCTCAATCTTTTGATTAAATAATTTTAGAATCAAAACATCTCGTGCATGTTTGTTAGGTGTGTAAAATAAAAATTAAATTATTACGGGCAACAAAAGAATTTGAAATAAATAAATTTCACTTTTTTAATGTTCTCACAAAAGTAGGTAAACCATTAGGTACGTGGTTTAAATAGAAAAACAAAAAGAAATAAAAGCCGGACTTACTTCACACGATGGGTGTTCTTTGCACGACGGGTGGGATTCTCTTGACGGGTGTATTTAATTTTAAAGAAACGATAAATCATTTCTTCAATAAAACGATTCTGAACGAAGGAAGTTAATAATATAAAAAAAATGAATGAGAAAAAAAATGTTAGAAAAATGTCCAAAATTTTTTTTTTCACATTTTCAAAATTTTCTTGCGCTAAAATCGTTGTTATATTATTTTCTATCTATGTTCAAATTTTCACAAAAGTCGGATCAAAAAATGATGGTTTTCGAGTGGTTTTTGTCAAATTTTGGGTAGTTTTTTCCAAAAAAAAAAAAAAAAAAAATTTAAGAATTGAGAAATTCAAAAAATGACTTTTTTAAAGTACAATCTAGAGGCAAATCCGGTTTCGAAAATTTATTGATCGAAACTTTTGGACAAGTTTAGTATTTCTACACGAAAAGTTGTACACAGAAAAAAAAATAAATAAAAAGGAATAGATAAATATTCAAACATCATTGTAAAAACACTAGCTTCTTCGCTTCGTTCATAATCTAAAAAAAGTTAAAAATTATCAATAGAACAAAAGATGTTTTTTGCATTTGACAAATCGTACTGGGACACCCTGTGTGTACCGTTATGTACATGTCCACCGCACGCCAGTCGTCCGCAAATGACACGCACGACGGTCGTCTTATTTACCGTTTATTGTAGACGTACTGCACCGCCGTCCGGAGATAAAAATAAAATAAAAATAGGAAAATATGACTTCGGAGACGTGTTTGTTGTAATATTTCCACGCCGAAAAACGTTTCCGCACGTTCTCTCCCCCCCCCTCGCACCCGTCACGCGCGTTACGGCCGTATGGGGAGGGGAAGGACAAAGAACGAGGAAAACTTTATTTTAGAACTCGACGAAATGTTAACGTCTCACGGGTACGCCGACCGAGTCGTGACCACGATTTTCGCGAGACGAATAATTTCCCGTGTCGATGTCACGAGACACGAGTTTAACCTTTTCTTTTTTCTGCACACCGGATTCGATAATAATAATATAAGTGACGTGTTCTTTATATTCTATACAGTCGATTGGGCCTGAGTTTCATTTTCAAGACTATTTGGAATACCCACCAGTGTTTGAAATTTGAATCGTGGGAGGACGGGGGGGGAACGGAGTGTCCCTTTTGTTTTTTTTAAATATTTTAACGCACCTCGAGTAGTTTTTCATAAAGCCCTTTTCAAAGTTATAAAAGCCATTTTAAAATGAGACATTACAATTTTCAGCAGGCATCGCGGATCCAGAGGGGAGTGCTAGGGTGCTATAGTACCCCCCCCTTGGCATATTGCAACCTGATTAAAAACAAATATTATACACTTAAGTGGGCTGAGCACGTTTATAAGCTAAATTGATAACAAAAAAAACATATTATTAAGTAATTTTTCCCCACATCAATACTAATAAATCATAACCAGAAGTGATTAAAAAAAAGGGAGATGGTATTTTGCGCCAATTTAATTACTTGTAATTTGCGCCATCAAAAGGTACATTTAAGCGCGTATGTAATTTGCGCCAAAATATAAAAATATTACATGTATTTTGTGCCATATA
>JAIPRM010006667.1:0-18313 GCA_025469315.1 Stegophylla sp. TES_Ste_2020 | reverse complement strand
TCGACAATAATAGAAAAACATTGCGAATTTTGAACTTTTTGGCAAATTAAATTTTTGACATTAGTAGCTAGTATACTAATTAATTCATTCTGTACTTTCCAGCTAAGATATTTAATTTTTTTTTTTTTCGTCATTCAATAACTCATTCAATAACTCCCTTTAAATTTATCATAATATTACACCTAGCTTTAATTCTATTTTTGATCTTTTCGAAACGGTCGAGTATCATTACTTAGTATACTTCAAAATTATCTTCAAAATCCATAGAAAAAACCGAGGAAAATGCGTGGGTACGTAAATAATAAATTTGATTTAAGCAACAAAAATGTTAATAATTGTAATAAATCTTGTTTTTCATTTAAACACCTAACAACCTAATTGAATTATTATATAAATTACTATATGAAACTAATTGCAATTAATTATAACAAATCTTTCATACAGGTCAAGGGCGTAGGTATATATTTTGAATGGGAGGGGTTCAAAAGTACAATTTTTGACTGAAAGCATGAGCATTACTGAACAAGAATTTTGAAAATATTATGCAATATCAAACTTATGTTAATTAAATACAGGTGATTTTTCGAAATTCTAACAGCTTTTTTCAAGCATAAAGAAAAATTAGCGAAAATTCGAAAAAATCATGTAATAAAAAACGTTTTTTCCTAATTCAATTTTAGTATTATTTAGTCTATATGTACTCCAAAAATGAAGTTGCTAGAAACTTAAATGTTCATTAGTAAAATACATAGTATTTTTCGAACCAAAGAATATAAAATCAAAAAATCTGAAAATACCTTGTTTGTGTACATTTTTTTCTAATACAAACCGAAATTCCTATAGAATTCGGTAAAATACAGGGGGATGCAAAAAGAGTAGCCGACATATTATTTACAAGTTTTTTTTTACATAGGTACCTACTGAAGACGGAAAAAAGTGAAGCAAGTAATAATGTACATAGTACTAAATACTATAAGTATATATTTACAATTGAATCTTTAATGTTTGATACTAAAATTCAAAATATGTTTTTATAAACAAAAAAAAATCTGTTATTAATATTTTATAAACATTTTATCTTCTGAAAATGGTATACATTTTTTCGATTAAGAATTTATCAATTTGAACCCCCCAACCATCCCCCTACCTACGCCTATCCATTATATTACAAAATGTATCCTGCAGTACCTACTTCTAATAATAATAAATAGTATTTTTATTGTTTTCTCTATAGATCGACTCGACGAGAGGTGGAAATGAGAGGATTTAACGCGCACGAAGTCGCCTTCAACTTGAATTTATTCAAGACACTTCGGTTTTATCATATATTCAGTCCGAACAGCCGAACGCTTTTCGAGCACAACGTTTACCGACTCGTTCTCGTCGCCGTCATTGCCGTTCAGTCGTGCATAAACGCGTACGGAGTGCTGGGGTTTTTCGTGAAAATGGAAGACTCCGTTGACGACATCGGGCTGTTGCAAATCCTGTTCGCTTACATGAACTACTATCTGTCAGCGTTCAAAATATGCATTTGCATGTACAACGCGAGCAAAATCTGGGAATTGCTGGACGTGACGCGCGTCGATTTCATAACGAGCGCACAGTGTTCCAAGTACGCGAAAAACCTCCGCGAATACCGCGATTTGTCGATAAAAATCACGAATTTTCTGAGCGTTTTCATCACCATCACGGTGTTCGGATGGTGGATGTTCCCTTTGGCGTTCAACAAATTCGCCGCTCCGGAAAACGACGGCGGCGGCGTCAAGGTTCGCTACGAGAACGTGGTCAACATTCGATTCCCGTTGACCATCCAGACTTACAACGATAACTTTTGGATATCGTACGTAATCGAAGTGGCGTTGGGCGTATTGATCGAATACGGAATTCTGATCACCGACAATCTGTTGATTTCCATTTCGTTCGTTCTGATCGCGCAGTACGAAATACACGCGTTGGCCTACGCGAATATCGGATACGAACGGAGCGTTTCCGTTGGTAAGTATGTTATTATCGACTTGTTCGTGATAATTTTGTTGTGAGTAGTTATATGTTTACACGACGATTTTTTTTTTTTTTTTTTTAACTCGAGAAAATAGGTATGTATCACGTCTGTAAATATTGTCAAATGCCTACCCCTATCATCCGAAATAATAAAATCCACGTGGATTGATCTGAGGGTCAACCTACAAAGTCCATGACTTAGTGTTCCTTAAGACCTAAAAATTTCAAAAACCGTTATTATCATAATCTCAGGATTTTGCTTTCTCGAAAAAAACGAGTTATACCTTTCACAATTGGGAGGTGAAAATCCAAAATGTACTATTGTCCAATACCGATTTTTCAGAAGAAGCGATTTTCAGTATCTCATCTTCTATAGCCAATATATATTTTTTTTTCGGTTAACTGAAACTCAACAAATGTAATTTATAACGGTTAACTAAAACTAGGTAATGACAGAATTAAAAAATTTTAAACTAAATTTTAGCACATTTTGGAATAAATATTTTATTTTCCTATACCTATAACACGAGCAATAGTACGTTTTGTTTTATTCTGACGATGCCAATCGATTCTCGACGTTTTTTTCCAGAAGAATCGATGTATAACTCGATTTTGCCAATTTTGGCAATAGTACGTTTTTAATTCCCGTCCCTCAATTATTCACCCATCTTCACTCAACATAATAATTATCCGATCGCAATGATTTATTATTGCTTCCAAATTAAAAATATCACTCAATTACACCATCTTGAGCCTGTCATCGAAGTAGTTTACCCAGAATCATATTATACACTTATCGTCCTCCCCAGGTTATCCATGGACCTGCATTTATTCCTTTTTTTTTTTTTGAATAATAATAATTTATTATTTTACATTATTAATTTTATTTTGTAAATTAAGGAACTATAAATGACTGCAATGAACATTATGAGGATATTAAATCAATTATTTTTGATCAACAAAATCTCGATAAGTAAGTATTAAATTTTTTTTTTAAAAAAAGCAAAGTAAAATAAAGGCAAGAAAGCCGGACATACTTCGCACCACAGATATTCTTCGCTCCTCCGGTCAGATACTCTTGGTGGGTTTGTGGAATTTTAAAGAAACGATAAATCATTTCTTCAATAAGACGATTCTGAATAAAAGAAGTTATCATAGAGAACAATAATAGTTACCATTTTCAAAACACACTTACCAAGAGTATCTGAATCGAAGAATGAAGAATATTTGTGATGCCATGTCCGGCTTTCTTCCCTTTACTTTGCTTTACTTTCCTTTCCTTTAATTTACTTATTTTTCATCTAATAAATGAAGGAAAAAATATTTAATGAGAAAAAAATGCTAGAAAAATGTCCAAAATTTTTTTTTCACACTTTCAAAATTAGTACTGACAATTACTATTTACTATTGTATATTACCTGAAACTCCGCTCAGAATCATTTTATTGAAAAAATGATTTATCTTTTCTTTAAAATTCAACACACCCGTTAAAAGTATCTCACCTGAGGTACGATGAGTACCCATGGTGGGGAGTATGTTTGACTTTTTTAAATTTATTTATTTTTTCTGTAAGCACTTTTTCGTATGGCAATACTTGGCCAAAAGTTTCAACCAGAAACGTTTTGAATCACGATTTGCCACAAATTTTTTATCGAAATTCTGGATAGTTTTAACAAAACCTAAAATTTAACGAAAAAGCCTCGAAAATTATCTTTTTCTTTTTTTTAATCCAAACTTTACGAAAATTTAAATATAGATGGACAATAATTTGAGAGATATTTTGATGCAAGAAAATTTTGAAAATGTATGAACACTTCTTTTCTTATCAATAAAATTAATTTTACTTTTTTCGGTTGATAGTGAAATATAAAACTAACCTAGTAAAAATATATTTTTTTTTTTTATTTTAACAAATTTCATAATTTTTACATAAAAGTATCTCGAATAAGCTGAAACTCCGCTCAGAATCGCCTCATTGAAGAAATAATTTATCGTTTTTTTTTTTTTTTTTTTTTTTTTTAATTCAATAAACGCACAAGATTATCCCACTTAAAGGTACTTAAAGTCTATGGGTGCGTTCCACTTGGACGCTTTCGCGCTTACAGCGTTCACGTTCGCTTACACGCTTACGTTCCACTAGCAAATAAACGCATAGAATCGCTTTGCTTACTGAAATTTTCAAAATGCTGTACTTAACTCAAAATTGATCAAATCTTTTTGAAATTTTTATGAAATACTTTCGTAGCTATTTTTAGCGATTGGTGAAAATTTCAAGTCCCTAGCTGCATTATTTTAGAAGTCATGTCAAAAAGTAAATGACATTCAATAAATGTCATTTAAACTTAATTTGAATATTAAACACTAATGAGACAATACATAATGATAAACGTGTTTTAAAACCAAAAAAGTATTTTGTATATCTAATACTTTGTTTATTTTCAGAAAATTAAAAACATATTATTCTATCGTGTGGCCAATTATCATACTGACCGTTGTCGTAACTTCTGGTTCGATAATAATTTTATCGTATTCATTTGTTGTGGTAAATTTAAAAACGAATTGAACGTGAATTTGATACAAGTAATATAATACGACGTCGTATAATATACAAATCTGTTGATAGATATTAATGGCAGAGGAACGCATGCCAATTCTCAGCGTATTTAAACTCGCTAATACGTTTTTTTTCCTCTGCGCTGAATTATTTATCCATTGCTATCTGTTTGAAATCATACAAATTAAGGTAATGTACTTACATTTCAATTAATATCTAATTTTCGGACTTTTTTCGTTAATTCACTACCACTAATTTTTGGGGGGATTTTCCTGTAATCCTGTATATAATATAAAATAATCTAAAAAAAAAAAAAAATCGGAAAACTAAAAAAAAAATCCCTTTTTTTTTTGGTATTTTTCAAAAATGTCCCCACGTTGCATAGCAAGTCGATTATCAAGCCGAAACGTCCCCACACGTTGCACAGCAAGCCGGGGATATTTTTGATTTGCGGAGCGAAGCGAGGTGTCGTCTAGCGTAGCGAGTCGACCAATAAACCGGTTAACGTGCGTTCTTTCAAAGTGATAGGATAAGATATAGGAAAATCCAAAAAAAAAAAAAAAAATAGTGGTAGTGAATTAACGAAAAAGGTCCTAATTTTCTATGCGTTTAATGATTGTTGATTACATATATTTTGATGGTTAGAAAGAAGCAGTCAACTTTGGAATATATTGCTGTAACTGGACGGCCATGGATTTGAAAATTAGTAAACTATTGTTGCAAATGATGCGAATGAACGATGCGAACAAATACAAGATAAAAATCACTGAAGCTAATGTCATTAATCTACTATTATTTTCTAACGTACCTATTATGTTCATCTAAAAATCAAATCGAATTTAAATACTCTTGATTTACCTATGTGAAAAATTATTTATAGGTTATAGTGACGTGCTACAACATTGTATCCATCATGCTAAGAACCAGAACAGACAAATTATAACGAGGTTGCAAATTTCATACTTGGATGCTGCCGATCAAAATTTGAAATGCAACATTTAGTTAACTTCAAAATGTCAAGACTAAGTGCACTGATATATTTATTTAAGTTGTCATCGTTATATTGTTATTATGTATTGTTATACACTTATTACACAGAATTTACCTATAATATTAATTATATCTATTTTTTCACTTGTACCGGATGTACCTATTGGCAGTGCCGGATCTAGGGGGGGGGGCAAGTGGGTATCATTGCCCAGGGCGCTCTTAAATTTATGAAAAATCAAAAAACCTTATTTTGGGTGTATTAAAAATGTACAAATGTTTCAATTTTTTTTTTTTTTTCATTTAAAATGTGTAATTTTGAAAATTTATATAATATTATATATTATTCAGGAATTTATTTATGTACCTAACTATTTTTGTCAGACGTAGATAATATCTTAAAATTCATAAAAATTATTGATATTACAGGAAAAAAATTTGTGTTAAAACACCCCCTCTTCACCCCAAGGACGGGCCCTCCAGCTCAACATAAGGGCGCTGCATTTTTACTTGCTCCGGACGTAAAATGTCCATGATTCGGCACTGCCTATTGGCAATACAAATTAACACTGGAAGTGCTCTTAATATAAAATTTAATTGGCCGATCGAGTTGGGTTAAATTAAAATTATGTACTTAAATTATTGTAATATTATGATATTAAAATTAAATTTATGACGTTAAATTATATAATTATAAAATCATTGAAACGATTATATTTACTGCATTTAATTTTTTTCAAAAAAAATACCTACTTACTCCTCAACTAAGTACTTAAACTTCTAAGCTGGAAAAATATTACCAACAACTAATATAATATAATAACATTTTACGCAATTGGAATCGAATCTTATAATTATTGTAATTAACTATTATTTGATTTTTAGATGAAACAAAAGAAAGCAATTTTGTTTTGTTTTTTTAATTCGATGAGACTAAATGAAGTCACCTTTTTTTTTTTTTTCTCTATATAACCGTTTAAAGTTAGAATTTTGCTAGTTTTACCTAAATTTGCACAATCTAACGTACACAAAATAAAACTGATTCAACCAATCTATTTGAAATTTGATATAAAGTTGGAAAATTTCATTGCTAAAATTTTGGTGCAATAAAATTATTTACCAACGAATAATTAAACATCTTACAAGAGTTTGATTGCAAATTTTAACGCCATCTTTTATATTTTTTGATGCCGAATACGATGGTGTGAACTAAAATCTATGCACATCAAATGTATTCCATTTTGAAATTACAATATTTTCAGTTATTATATTAAATATATACCTACTATTTCAATGGTTTTCATCTCAGTGTTTTGTAATCTAGTAGTTAGGCCGTATTTCTCGGATACGACAGTACCGGATTCATACCTTATCCGATGTTTTGCACTTCTTTCAACTGTGACCGAGTAGAGGTGTTACGATAAACCAGATAAACATTAGTACAAATTATATTATAGCGACTTAATATTGATTTATGATAATTAGAGCCGCCAAAATTTATTTTATTATTGTTAACATTTTATTCAAATTTGAAATTATTTATAGAATATTCATTAGTTGTAGGGGAATACATATACGAAAACTCAATTTTTGTTTTTCGTTATTGATGTACATAATATGTAACAAAATTATTTTTAATTCAACACCTATGTATCAGTATAATATGTAAAATTCTAGAGATGCGAAGTACTAACCTTTTTTAATTTTAGAGAATCATTTACTTATCAATAACTATTTTTAGATAAGAAAATGTTAAAATGATTAACCCAAGATTTTAGTTTAGTTATATTACAAAAATAAAACTGATAATGGATAATTTTTGATTTTAAACAAACATTAATCAAATTTTATTAAAGAATAAAATCAATAGTGTAATAAATATTTTTTCTTTTATATTTATACAAATGTGTTTCTATCATATAAATATATAATTAATTGAAACCTGTCATACAATTTAATACAATAATAATAATAATAATAATGATAATAATAATAATATATTATCTATATATATATATATATATATATATATATATAAAATGTATGTTCATCATACATAATACAACAAGTTCACATTAACTTAAAAAAAAAAAAAAACTATTATAAAAACAAGTAGATTGATAAAGGGTATCATTACAAAAATTAAAAAATATTTGTAATAATAATAACAAATAAAAGATTAAAAATCTAAGAGTAACAAAAAAAAAAAAAAGAATAAATAGTTTTTGGTCATATAATACTGTGAAATAGGCTTAACAAAATTTTAACACAGTAAAGAAAATAAAACAGTAAAAAAAAAAAATAAATAATAATAACAGTGTGTTAATATTATAAATTGCAACATTTTAGATCCACATAATAATAATTTGGAACAAACAAAATGATAATTAAACTGAGAGTGAAAATAGAAAATGACAAAAATGATTAATTATATGATTAATATCTCCCCTTGAAGGGTTTGCAGTATTACAAACATAAAGAATATAAAAATCATACCATTTTGAACCATCAAATTACATGTGTAATGTATAATAATTATTTAATAAGACTTAATACAAAAGTTATCAAAACAATATCGCATAATAAATCACGTTGAAAAATAAGTATTGCATAATAAGACACATTGTTAGTATAAAACTGTTTCTCGAGTGAACAAAAATTAATTAAAAAATGTCAGTGAAAAAAAAAAAAAAAATACGTTAAGGAAAATTATGATTCAAAATTTTTCCACTAACTTAGTACTCATCTTCACTCGAGTAACTGTTATCACCAATTATTTCTAATGAAATACTTATGATAAAAAAATACTATATAAATATAACCACAAATAAAAAAAAAAACTGTGCATCACAGCCCTAGTTATGTTAGGCAACATATAGGCGAAATTTGAAAGTCTTTAAGTCATCAATTATTGCTTAGGCTTCTTCAAAGAAGGTTCTTTCCGAAATAATAATAATAATAGTATATAAATATAAATAGAAATATAAAACAAAATTTATAAAAAAAATAACACATGTTAAAGCTCGACGTTACAACTAGCCTTAAGTTTAAGCTAAAAATTCAAATTTAATAACATACTAGAAGAAGTCACATAAATTATTTTAGAAAAAATCACGATAAAAAGAAATACTTTAGGAAAAATATCAAATAGTGGGATATTTTTTAACAACCGTACACCAATGATAAATTATTTACATATACAAAGAGTATACATGATAATAATAATAATCATAAAAATGTTCAAAAACCATTTGGCAGACTTAATTGTTTTAAATTAATACCATTATGAGTTTTGGTTTATTATAAATTGAGAAAAAAAAGTATTAGGTAATCGATGCTTATGATGCTAAAAGACTTATAAGTTAAATATTGGAATGGGAAGTATATGTCTCACAGTTATATGGTATAAATAAAATTATTGTCTAAGAATGTCCATAATAGTTTGTCCTATTCAATATAAACAAAGAGATCCACTAATCAGTAATGAAGACATAGAAAAAGGTCAAGGTCAAAAGAATATCACTGTTTCTTCAGTGGAGGAGGCAGTAGTATTAGTGTTATTAACACTGCTATTGTTAGATGTAGTTGGTGATTTGGGTTGTTTTGAATCTGGACTACGAATTCTAAATTTTTCAGGCAACTTGGGATATGTATTCGTTCTACCAGCTTTGTTTCCTGATTGTTTGCCTTCAATTATCTGCAATAAAAAAATATATACATATATATAAGATTTATACTAATTATTAATTTATTTTTAGCTCTAGGTATTATATTTCTACAAGATAAATATAAATACAAATGTGTGATTATATTTTTTTGGTTTTATAAGTATTTTTTACTTTTTTTGTCAAATTTATTAATGAAAAATAAACAAAAGTTATAAATTAAATAAATATATTGAATACAATATGAAAAAGTAACAGCGTAGCATATGAAATCTTCTAACAATAAAATAATATAATTAAATTGCATTATACGAACAATGAATAAATTTTTTTATAACAGACAATCAATACACTCGGCAATATTTCATTTTAAAAGGATGAATTAATATACACTCGCGTGCAACTAAATCGACTCACCCCTCTAGTTTGTATACAAGAAGGCAAATATTTTTAAAATGACTAGACCGATTTTCACAAAATAAATTTTTTCTGAAAGCCTAATATTTTTACTTTACAATGAAATTATTATCATGGAAATGTGTACAATATTTTTCAAATTAACGTTATTTGAACTTTATCGTAGCAAAATGCAGTCTATTAATAATAGCGAGTTGCCCGCCGTTATCTCTATATAATTCTACAAACACTGCCTCATTAACTGTTTCACATTATTAATCACTTATCGGACGTTCACTTGAATATGTCTCGCGAGGTTTTCTGTATTGTTTATGAAATATCATTTTGCATGCGTTTTATTAAAAAATTCATTATAAAAAAAAATACTAAAGACATATTTTTAATAATGGCGTCATTGTAAAGTAAAAATATTAGGCTTTCAGAAAAAATGTATTTTGTGAAAATCTGTTTAGTCATTTTTAAAAATATTTGCCTTTTTGTACACAATAGAGGGGTGAGTCGATTTAGTTGCACGCGAGTGTATATGAATTAATAAATTATATTTAAATATTTATTAATATATGAATAATTTATCAAGCTCCAGGCATTAATATATTATAAGTTAGGAATATTTATTGTTTAAAATTTTATAGTTTTATATTGAAATTAATTATTGTGGTAAGAATTGTACCTGAGCACTCTGCATCATTGCTGGACTAGATCCTGTTCTTGAATGACTAGGACCTTGTTGATTTGATGGTGACAATATTTCATTAGGGCTGCCTTGAACAGGAGGATTCATAGGGTTCTTGGCACTTTCACGTAATTTTAATGGCAAAAGCTGTTGAAAAGCAGATGATGTTTGGGAAGGTGATGTTACAGTAACGGGCACGGCTGGTTCAGATGTAGTATTATTTGAACTTGTGTTACTGCTCAACTTGTTAGCTAATTTAAATGGCAATTTCTGTTTTATTTGAACTTTTGCGGCTACCTAAACAAAATTTTATGCACATGTAATTAATAATAATTTTTATTATTTTTTTTTTTCACGAGTGCACTGAAAGTTTAATTTTTGATGCGAGTAGATAAGATGGAAAGTGACCTTTTGTTGTCCAGTAGGTGGAAAAGACAACTTTACCACCATCAGGCTGTAAAGTAGTATATACTTTATAGCCTACAGGAAGGGAAAAAAGTGTGACAAAAAATAGTTTCAGCTCGCTACGTGATAAAAAATAGTATGTGTGGCTGCTCATGTGGGAGGGTAATTTCAGCACTGGAAGAAATGTGACCCTAACCTATAGCACGGACCGTACACATCACCGGCAACTGAAATTCCTTACTGATTGCTACACAATATATTAAAACATACCTTTTGTTGGTTAGTAGCACTAATAAGATTTAGTGGTAATGTAGAAGACGAAGTAACTGAAGGAGGGTTATGTTGTTTCCATTTCATAGAATCAGACCTTTTACTGCGCACAGATTCAGAGTGAGACAATGCGAGAGCTACTCCATCAGATGATTGATTTTGAGTCTGTTGATTTGGTGATACAGGTGGCGGCTGCATATTAGGTGACACAATAATACCTTGATTAGTCAACATTTGTAATTTAAGATAAAGTTGCTCTCGTTGCTGGGTTACATCAGTTTGTTCTGATCGTACTTGTTCCTAAAAATATTAAAACAATGAAAATATTTTTACAAGAATTTATTCAACACTATAAATGTATTATAAGTTCTATTAATATTTTAATGTAATGAAAATACAGTGTCTTAGAAGTCCCATGCCATCCCTAAATAATATCCAGGGGCATTCAATATTCTTAAACATGGTTTTTAGAGAATAATCCTCACACAAACTACATTTTAATTTTTTTTTTTTTATTATTCTCTATTTAACTATATAAAATAAAGTTTTTAAATGTAAATTAAAGAAAAAAAATCAAAAAAGTTAATGAAAATTGACCAAGATAGAGCAGGATAAGTTTCTGGTTACATGAAAATAATAATTGTAGGCAAAAACACAATCTACTCTAACTTGGTCAATTTTTACTATTTCGATATTTCGATAATTTCTTTTTTTTAATTGACTTTTAGTAATAAAATAACTATTTTGAAAGTAATTTTCATTAAATTTCTATATATGTATCTATATATATTTTTATTTACATTAAAAACTTAAATAAAATGGTTATTTTTAAATTTTCAATATTTTAATAAGAATTTTTTTTTTTTTTTTAATTAATGGTCACGAAAATATTGATATGTCGTCGAGATATTAAGGGTGTCATAGGACTTCTAGGATATACTGTAAAAAAAACATTTGTAAAAAAATATTTTAGTGAAAGAAATAAGTATTAATAAAATTATATAAAAATACATTTTTTCATCATTTTTTTCTTAGCGCAATTTTATTTTTATCAAAAAATTTATTTTCCTGTTCTCAGTGTTAACAGTGGGATAATATAAAATAGACCCGAATAAAAAATATTGATAACTATTAACCTTGAATATTCGAGACTTTTAGAGATATATAAATACAATTACTAATTAAAAATACTTTAGAACTATTGTAAGAAATAAAAACAAACCTGTAATCTGAGTAATTGTTCTCGTTTTTCTTCTAAATCTTTTAACTCAGAATCTCGTTCTCTCATCCAAGATTCTTTCTCTTGTGTTAACTTATCTTGTAAGTTACGTAATTCTTCCAATTGTTGATTGTGTCTATAAACTGGTCTTTTATCTTTTAACCAAGTACTTGAACTCACATTTGAGTTGTTCACTGATGGATCTTCTAGTAAATTCTGAGACTTGTAAGCAGCTAACTCTGCCTGAAGACTATTAAAATAAAAATGGAAGAGATTTTAATTTACATTATTAGATAAATAATTGACTATTTAATAATTAGCAAAATAAATTTTTAGGATTATTATTGGCGAGTTATTTTTCATCATCAGCTTAATCTCCATAACATAAAATATTAAACTTGCAAAATTATTAAATTTTAAAACAATGTTTTTTTTTTTTTATAAGAGAACATCGTTTTCAGACAAAATGTCTTAGGCTTATGATGAAAATTATTATAATCACAGCCATGCAAACTGATGGCTTAGTATACGTACAACAATCAGCAAAATGTCAATCAGAAAGGGTTCCAATCGTTTGTTTGTAAATATAGACTGTGGGTAACACAAAGGTGCTAATTTATCACATTTTAAAAATTGATTGAATACATTATATTTTTATTAGATTGTGAGTAGAAGCTAATAGTTTCTAAAAATTTCTTTTTTTATTCTTTGTGAGCTTTTATTTTACTTAAGATAGTAATCAGATCAATGTGTGTAGTATAGATTTTTCTAAAAAAATATTATTTGCAAGATACTTTAGAGATGTACATTTTCAAAATACTCAATAGTTGAACTTGAGGAATGTGTAAGGAAAAATTATAGAAAAAATGAATAAAAACAGTAAAATAAACTTTGTATAAAACTGGTTTTGGTAATTTAGTATAATTCCAAATCTAATAGTACTAATAGCTAAAAAATTTTCACTTATCAACAGTAGTGTACCAAAAACAGATGAATAAATTTTTAAAAGCAATTTAAGTTAGAATGTGTATAAAATTTATTTGTCTCAGTAATATATATTACTGTATTATTTTTCAATAATGTTTTATATACACATATTTAGGTCAAAACCACATAGAATTTTTGTTTTTAAATGTTGGAAATTTTTATTTAACAAAAACATTTCTCACAACTTTTTCTATAAGTGATCAAATTTTCTTAAAGATTGATTCAAAGAATAATTTTTCACAAGCATTTAAAATATTTAATATTAATATTAAAACGACTATTAGACCAAAGATAGGCCGATTACTTTCCCTGTCTGGCTTTTTATGTTGATTATACAATGAATATTTTAAGTTACAAATGCAATATAGATTTTTTATGCGTATTCATATATTTAACTGTATTTGTGGCTTAATTTTTTAGCAACTCATTATAAATATGCTTAATAATTTGCTATACTAATATAGTAGTAATAAACAATTATTTTCTTATATTATTTACCTGTCAATATTAGTCATTTGTTGTGAAATAATGGAAGATAAAGTATAAATATGATGTGTTAATTCCATAGCTGTAGCTTGTTGTTCTTTTCCCAAGGCTAATAGTGTGGGAAATTCCCCAGATGATTGTATTGTAGTGGCACTTTGAGATGAGCTAGTACTACAGTTTTCTTTCCATGCAAGATTACAGTCTCCCTATATAAATACAATGAAGTTTAATAATAAATACAGTACATTATCATGTTTATTTATTTGTCCTTACTAATTTTGAATCTTTACGAGTGGAGCTAGGAGTACCTATTGGACTAGAATTGCCAGATTCCACAGAATTTTCATTACCATCAATAACTTTAGGTAACTTTCTTATAGCATCTAAACATAAAATATGCATAAAAATTGTAAGTTAATTTTTATGGTGAAGTTAATATTACGAATTTACATGTAAGTGTTATGTATATATTTACTTTTTGGTGATGATAATGAATTATCAAATCCTCCAAATGTTTCAGCTCGTTTTGGTAATGTTGGTGAAACATATGTTACACTTTGGTGTTCACCTACTGAGCTAGCACTACGTGACAAATTTGTACCAGAAGCATACAATGAACAAGCAAGTTCATTAACTTTCTAAAAACATAATTTATATATTTAGTATACAATATGTATACAGTGAATTTTCTCTTAATCAATATCTTTTTATTTTACTTCGCGAAAAAAAAAATACCTATATAGTTGATAAAATTATCATTTCTCTAAGAGCGTGTCCCTTACAAAGAAATTTCATTAAACATAGTATATAAAGAAATAAAATAAATATGTTTACTTGTATGGCATTCATCACTTCTTTTCTTATTTTTTCTGAAGATTGATGTTCTGTAACTAAATGACAATATGATGGAGTTTCAATTGGTAAACTTTCAACTCCAGCAGAAGCCAAAAGTTTTAACTGTAAACCCATCTTTTCTTCCAAAATCAATGCTTGTTCCACATCTTTCTGTCTCAAAACTCCTAATAAATAAACCATAAATTAAAATTAGTGGTAAAAAACCACTAAAAAGTAAAATTATAACTTAACATACCAACAATTTCTCGTATATTGTTTTTCTTAGTTTCTAATTGTCTTTGTCTTTCTTCAAAACTTAAAGTTGCATAGCCATCATCCTCTTCTTCAGGACATTCTTGCACAGCTGAACGAATTGACTGTATCCAAACTTGTTTATCTTTTGGCTTGTGAACTTTCAATTCAAACATTTCTGGTTCTGCTGGATTAGAAGATATTAAGTAAATACCTTTAGTATCAGTTCCAGCTTTCTCTCTGACTAAAAGTTTTTGTAATGAAACTACTCCAGCAGCTGGCTTTAAGACCTATAAAAATTATAATTACATTTTTTGAACATTTTCTTTGTTGATAATTCAAAATTACTTTGGTTTCTTTTTCTTTATTGCTTTCGGGCATAAAAAAAGTATACTTGTTATTATTTTCAAGTATAAAAAACAATACATCGGTCATAACAATAACATTGACCATCACCATTTGTGTTTTCGCATGACGTTGCATAAGCCAAGCGGTCCCTTCAAATCTAAGTAATTATACAATTTTAATAACAACAATTATATTAATTTAATAACAAATAATTGTACAGCAAATACCAGAAACACTTATTTTTTAACTGGGTTAATACCGAACACTTAATTCTATTACTAGTCTACACTAGCATCAGAATTCGAAACTAGTGAGTTAAGTGATCCAGTAGTACGAACGCATATTTCCATAATAACCGATTCTTTGAACTACAATTTACTATGCTTTTTTGCTGTTTAACTGTATGCCCTATCCATTATTTACAATGTAATGTGTTTACCTCAGTCTTCTGTTTTCCGATAATAAATCAGATTTTTTAAATTTGCGTCCTTTGAAATTGGTGTAAGATTTAGCTTCCATTCGATGATATATTTCAAGTTTTCTATCTTCTTTTTCTTTTTCGGCTACTTGAGAGTCCACTTCCACTAAAATATCCTAAATATGAAATAATGCATTAATTAAATTAATATTTATGTGTATTAAAATTAGAAATAATGAACTTCAAGAAACAAAATATAGAATCCATAAAAAAATTGTGCATCATATATTAAACATAAACTTTTTAGAAATAATTGCCATAACAGTAATCAAAGATAAAAATATCATAAGTGTTTAATTCAAAGACATAAAGTTGGTTTATTTTGCAACATGGATATTCTTCAGACCTACAGTAGAAAACTCATGGTAGGAGTGTTAAATTTTAGAGTAACGAAAAATTAGCTCTTCAATAAAATGATTCTGAACAGACCTTTAGTTAGTAGACAGTAATATATAACTTGGGACTCAGCCATACATGAATTTTAATATAATGAAATATATTAAAAAAACTTATACTAATGTTTGTCATGCAAGCACCTACCTATATAGTATATACCATGTAATATTTATTTTATTTTTAACATATTAACTCAATAAGACAACTGTTTATATTCATATTTATAAAATTAATACAATAATTATTAAATAAACATTCCCTTATTTATTCAATTTGGTAATATAATACAATTAAAACAGAAATTAAGTCTAATGGTTTTAAAAAATTTTTAGTTATCGCAATAATTTTTAATTTTTAAAATGTAAGAGTACATTATTTTTAATTATCTGTGCAGCACAACATTTAGTGTATATTCCAATACTTTTGATGTACATCATAACTACCAAATATATTGGTTACTCCTTTTTATAAGACAATAATTAACATTTTATGTGAGTTATTTTATTTGAATATTTTTTTTATTTTTTTTTTAAGAAAGATATTTAGAGTGAATAAAGAGAAATTTATATGAAGATTCAGGTTGAAGAATCGAAGAAATAAGTCCTATATGAAAATTTCAAAACCAGTAACCTATGATAATATGAAAAACAATTCTTGCAGATGCTAAAGAGAGAAATTTATCAGGCAATGTCAGCCTTTAATGAGTCATTAACAAATATTAAAGCTCACCTTGACCAAAGCTAATGCCTTTGAAAGCTTTTCACATTCAATCTTGTTTTCTTTTGAGGTTTTAATCAGTGGTTCGATGAGCAATGGATATTTAGTAAGCCTTTGAGTCACAAATAATACACACTCAGGAATACCCTTTTTTTTTAACAAAGGATTGGCCTATAATAAACAAAATCAAATTGATAAAAATAAATAATGAAATATGATTACATATATTTCTTTATTTAACTTACCTGACAATGTTTAATGAAATTGAAAAATGCAGGATCTTTTTCTAACATTTTATAAACATCTAATGCATCCCTATGTCTTGAACAAAACTCGCCATAAGCACTTTTTAAACGTTGAGCATTTATGTTAGAAAATTGATCTAATAATAAGTCCGCAATGGAGTCCACAACACAACCATTATTAAGGGCAGCTAATCGTTGCTTTTCCTTAAGATTTTTCAAAAATCCAATGTGTATTTCTGTTAGTTCTACTAATCTAGGAAACATCCGATAAACTTTATCACCCAATTGAAAATGTTTCTGTAGACCATCTACAAACACCTGTTTCATATTACAAAATAGTTAACTTAATATTGTTAAATTAAAGAATAAACATTATAGAAGTGGCCAGTAAATTTACTTTTTGCATAACTTTCAAAGTAAGGCAATGATGTTTCTCAGTTAACACAAATTCATAAATATGTTCTTGTCGTTTTATTTCTTTATCTTTTAATTTTTTTAAAACCTATAAAGTAATAGTAAACATTTTATTATCTAAGATAATGCACAAATAATAGTATTAATAATTTACATACATCTTTAGACACAGTAGGTGACCATGAATCAGGTTGTTCTTCATGCAATCCCAATAAAGGATCCGTCTCTAAATCGTGAGCTGTTATATGATCTTGACAAAGAAAATACAAATTAATGATATAGAAAATTTTTTTTTTAAAAAAAGCTAGTTAATTACAAATGACTTAAAGATAATACTTACTTTCATTTAGAAATTCAAATTGAACCAGTGAAACTTCATCCGAGTACCTATCAATAAAATATATTTATTCATTATTGTAATTAATCATTATCAGAACAATAAAAATATAATATATTAAATAAAGTATAGACATATACAACAAATCATTTGGTTAATTACTAAAATTTATACTTACACAACTCCATCTTGCGTATGAAAATGAGAATCATCTTTTTCTTCTGCATGACTAAAATAATATAATACAATTTATTAATGAAAAAGTAAAATAATATCAATGTTCATTCAGATTGTATTAATAATATGTAATTAATAATTAATCAGTTATAAAAATTCATATGAAATCACATAAACACAAATAATGGAGAAATTTATAATAAAATCCAAAAAAAATCTACAAATTAATTTACCCTAGCTTTGTTTTTAAATAATATACTAAGAGTGCATAGACAAACCTAACACAATTGGAAGTATTAATTATAAAAAAGCGGACATACTTCACACGATGGGTGTACTTCGCACGACAGGTGGTATTCTCTTGACGGGCGTATTATATTTTAAAGAAACGATAAATCATTTCTTCAGTAAAACGATTCTGAACGAAGGAAGTTAATAATATAAGAAAAAA
>JAIPRM010006666.1:0-18314 GCA_025469315.1 Stegophylla sp. TES_Ste_2020 | reverse complement strand
AGAGGTCATTTTTTGAATTTCTCAATTCTTCAATTTTTTTTTTTTTTGGAAAAAAACTACCTAAAATTTGAGACAAAAACGACTCGGAAACCATCGTTTTTTTTTTGATCCGAACTATATGAAAATTTAAACGTAGATAGAAAACAATATAAGAAAGATTTTGGCGCGAGAAAATTTTGAAAATGTGAAAAAAAAATTTTTGAACATTTGTCTAATATTTTTTTTTTTTTTTTTATATTATTAACTTCTCTCGTTCAGAATCGTTTTATTGAAGAAATGATTGATCGTTTCTTCAAAATTCAATACACCCGTCAAGAGAATCTCACCCGACATGCGAAGTATGTCCGGTTCTAGGGGTGTATTTAAGGGAGGACCCCCCCCCAATTACAATAATGAAATGCTATTCGTGTATCATCAATACTAAATTATACATTCAGATTTCATTTTAGCCTCCCCTGAACGAACTATCAAATTCACAACTATCGCATTCACCCTATAAAATAATAATTGCAAGTATGAGTAAAGTATTCGAAATGTACGTGTTCTGGTTCGAATAAAAAAAATTGTGCAGCTGTCGTTTGAAAACACCGAAAGCCGGTATTTAACAAAAGGCTTAATAGGAATCGAGCAGAGTCTGTGTGGGATTTTGGAGACCATGGAAAAAAAAAAATGAGCGATGAATGACAAATCGGAAATCGAATCTACTTGAAATCTTAACAAATAAAAAACGCTATATTATATTTTGCGTTGAAAACGAACATTGCTTTGTACTTAGAAATCCGATTCCGAGATTAGTAACTATGTCATATTATGTGCATTACGTTGTTCGGTCGAGTACTTACGTTATTATGCACGGAGGAACACAATATAATGTACTACACCGCTATCTCGTAATAATTTTTTCATATTTTTTTCCGATTTTCGATTGAGAAATAAATTATGGTAAACATAAAATTATGAAAAAACGTATATAAAAAATAAATAAAGTGTGTACTTCACACGTCGGGTGGGATTCTCTTGACGGGTGTATTGAATTTTAAAGAAACGATAAAGAATTTCTTTATTAAAACGATTTTGAACGAGGGAAGTTAATAATATAAAAAATAAATGAGAAAAAAAAAATGTTAGAAAAATGTCCAAAATTGTTTTTTCACGTTTCCAAAATCTTTCTTATATTATTTTCTATCTATGTTTAAATTTGCATATAGTTTGGATCGAAAAACGATGGTTTCCGAGTAGTTTTTTCCAAAAAAAAATCGAAGAATTGTGAAATTCAAAAAATGACCTCTCTAAAGTACCATCTAGAGGCAAATCCGGTTTCGAAAAATTGCTGATCGAAACTTTTCGAAAAGTATTTCCATACGAAAAGTTTTACGCAGGAAAAAAAAATAAAATAAACATCATTGTAAAAACAACAGTGGCGGATTTTCAAAAATTTCCTAGGGAGGGTCCAGAAAATGATTACGAATTTCAATGATATTATTATTATTATTATTTATCCAAAAAAACAAGTCTTAACTGTATTAATTGTTAAACTGTATATTGTGGCGCATTTTCAAAAATCCGTGTAAAATAGGGAAAGGTCCAACAAAGTCCAGGGACCTTTCCAACAATGACCAATAAATTGAATAATACTCTCATGAATTATTTTTTGAACTGTTTTAAAAAGTTGCGCCGTTGGCGTGTGAAGTTAACGACACAAAAATGTAAAAAATTATAAAAAATAAAATACAATCCATCAAAATTGGGAACCTATCCAACATTGACTAACAAATGATTAACAAATTCGTTGGATAGGTTTCGTTGATGGCTTCACGGACGTCTGTACATTTTATCTTTACTGCGAAGAACTATCATTACTGCAGACGATTGATATCAAACTAAAAAAAAAAAAAAAAAAAAAAATGGAATTGTTGAATAATGAAAAATAATAATTCGATATATTTTATTATTATTATTATTTCGGAACATATTTTTTAAAATATATGGACAAAAAGTGTATACAGAGAATAATCGTGTTTATCACTGCATAAATAATAAAAATATAAATATCGGCGTCTGGGAGGGGTTCAGGCCCCCTGGACCCTCCCCGTAAAACCTGCCACTGAAAAACACTGGTTTCTTCGATTCGTTGTTCAGAATCTAAAAAAAAAAAAAAAAAAACATACGTCGACCGTCGTTTTTGTAATACGTACATCCGTTTCGTAATGTTACTCAAAAAAAAAATAAAAAAAAACGTTTCTGCTAAATTATTTATTTCAAACGAAAACAATGCCACAGGCAATAAGTCGTCACGCCCCACTGTTACGCGTTTATTATTATTATTGTTATTATCGTCATAACCATTACTTCTATCGTATTATAACAATACGGAGGACGGCGGCTTAGGCGTTTTATTTTTGTGCAGCGACGGAATCCGATGACAATCGCCAGGCGAAAACGTTGCGATAACGGTCGCTGCGCTCTCCGTGGTCTTATTATTATTATTATTATTATTATTATTATTATTATCATTTTTTTCGTTTTATTTAAATAAAAAATATAAAACCCGTAGTATAGTTTTTCCTCCTTCGAGCGCGAACAACACGTGACGTCGTCGGAGCCGTAGTAGGATAATTTATGTCGTTTGTACGTATAATATAAAATATGATATATTTATATAATATACATCTGCTTCTCGCATAAATGCCCCCCTCCCCCCAACCAACAAGGGGTTTTCTTTCCGCGGCCGAGACGACGCGTCGCGTCACGTTGTTCTTGTTTTTTTCGCCGCCCGCCCGCCCCCCCCCCACCCCCCGCGACAACTCCGACATTATTATTATTATTATTATTATTATTTTACATATAATGCGTTCGGCTGTGCAGTGAATTTAAAATATATTGTTACCGCGTTAAGTCGTCTACACGCACACGCGCGCGCATGCGCACATTGACACAGTATTATGGGATTATTCGAAAGAATGAGAGCTGCCGATGTCGTTGTAGACGCGTACATAATAATTATTATATTTTATAATATTTCGACGTCGTCTTACACGCGTTTTTCTCGCCCTACCCTGCATTCGAGATTACAGTATTGAACGGCGTCGTACAACAATAATATGTTAGTTTTTTTTTTTTTTTGTTACGTTCTTAAAATAATATGTTTACTTCTCAAACGAAAACGGTAATAATTATTAGAGGCTTTTACAGGGTTGTTACGCCACTGGAAAACCTTGAAAACCACCTGGAAATGACAGGAAATTTACTTTAGGGTACGGAAAACGGGGAAAAGTCAGAGAATTTTTCAATATTGTCTGGCAAATTATTTATGGGTAAGGGGTATAATATGTAGGTCATTTAAAAGTTTACTTATACTGTGGAACTAAATTTCATTTAGTTTTACATTTTTCTGATCTATGAAAAAAATATGTATATATTTCATTTTATTCCTTCGAAATATTCCTCATACTAAATACTAAATTAAAATTTTTATTGAGTTCAGATTAAAAAAAAAAGATAGATACAGTGTCTTTTTTTGTCAAATTTTGGGTAGTTTTTCCCAAATTTTGAGAAAATTATTGAGAATTTTGAAAAATGATGACCTCTTAAAAGTACCGTCTAGTGGTCTCTGTAGTTGCTGTTTGAAATTTTTGGACAAGTATTTCCATACGAAAAAATGTTTACAGAAAAAATAAATAAATAATAACATCATTGTAAATCACTAGTTTCTTCGCTCCATGCAGAATCTAAAAAATATTCGTACGATTTATGAATGATGGGTGTATAACACTGGAAAATTTTTATAAAAAGCATAGAAAACCTGGAAAAGTCAGGGAATTTGATACATTTAATTGCGTAACAACCCTGTTATAGCTCTAAAAAAAAAAAAACTTGAAATATGCATGCATTTATGCTCTAAAAATGTACCTACCAAATATACTTATGAAATTCATGAAAAACATTTTAAAAATATGCAAAAATGCTAAAATAATCTCAAAAATAAAACATTAATTTTACTGTAAAAACTCAGAATATTTCAAAATTGCATTTGTGTAATATATTATAATAATAATATGTATTATTTTAATTCTTCTTTTATTATTTATGCATTTTTTTTTTTTTTTTTTTTTAATCTTTATTCTTTTTAAGCTTAAATTTAAACAAATAAAATGTCAGGTAATATTTATTAATCTCTTCAGTTGTGCAGGGAAACATTTTTCGTTATAAAGAAAACTCAAATCAAATATTGAAAAATATTGTGTGAAATATGCATTTAAAATTTAAATATAACCGACATAATAATATGCACTTATATCGAGAAAAAAAAGTTAAATATGCATACAACTCCTGGTGTTATGAAACGAATTTCTATATTACTATGTTTTGAATAATTTTTGAAAAATATGCTAACTCCTATAAGTCCCTACGTGCGTAGGACTATCAGTGACGACAGAGGAGTGACTATTTTTTTTTTTTTTTTCCTAACGATATTCCAAAATAATATCCAAAATCAAGCGTATTAAAATATGTTTTAGTTTTCATCGTAAATTTCGCAAAACGTTAGACGATTTCGTAAACTCATTGTTCCGATCACAGGCGCGGATCCAAGGGAAGGGCCCTCCCAGATATTTTTTAAATGCATTCTAAAATGCTTTACGCCAAAAAAAAAATGGGTTAATTTATGCATTATTTTTTATCTGTTTTCGTCCGACCGTTCCCTCCAAATTAAGGTCCTGCAGGATCCGCCACTGTCTGACAATATTGTTACGTTTGATTTAATATTCATGGCTGTGGTTAATAATAATCGCAGATTAAAAATATAGTATCAGTGGAAGAGGAATACGCATTGTTTTAATCAGTGGTGTAAGTATTTGCTTATTAATATTTTGGAAGTTATAGTAAAAATTTTATAATCAATATGCACATGTCACTAAACATATTTTGCATTACAAATGCGTGATTATTTTGTATGCTGTGTTATGACTGCCATATCAAAATTTCTTATCACATTCAAGTATATACTATATAAATGACAGCTTTTTGGAAAATTCTTGTCGTTGGATTATTGGTAAAATAAAAAAGATTGAGAAAACTATTCGTTTTAAACAAAGTTACAAGGGTAAAAAAAAACGCACACGTCACTATTAATTCATTTTGTACACTCAGAATCTAATCCCCTTTGTATCAGACTAATAATGTTATTGAAAATCAATAATAATAACAATAATAATTAGTTTCTAATTTTGGCGTTTTCTTATGTTGCAGGTACGTATCCATTTCACTCGAAACACTTTGGTTGGGATTTATCCACGGAAATATCGTAAGGTTTTCGCATATTTTGGAATTTTTTATTAAAACAATTTATTTCGGCAATTGTTCCATTTAAGAATCGGAGAAAATGCACTTTTAAGTGCAAAAAAAAAAAAAAAAATGAAAATTCTATTTAGATTATTGATGTACAAAGACACGTGGAGAATTTTCAGGGGAAAAAATAATAATAACTGAATTCGGAAGTGAAAATTTAATTAATGTTTTAAAAAGAATCTGTATTTCACTAGAAACGATAAAACGATTATAAACAAACTAATAGACGAAGAGTTTCTGATGTTTTTTTCTGTGCTGTCAGGGCACAGATCATGTTTAATATCGGATATATTCAAAATTGTTCAACTAGTTCACAGTAGTCAACATTTTATGAAAAAAAAATAAAACGAGAAAGTTTCACCGTTTACAATTTTTCAATATTATACCCAATATTATATCAAATACGGTTTCGTACAGAAAAATAAAAACCTCATTAAACCTCCTTTAAGAATCTAAAATTTTAGTATACTTCAATGTTTCAAAAAATTTAAATTCTTAAAATCTTTCAAAGAAATAAGCCAAATTTTGAACCGAACAGGGTTTATTTATTGTATAATAGTATCAGTTATAACAGCATTCGATTAAAAATCAAAAAGTCAGATCGTTTTGGATTCACCACGTTTTATCAAAAGAATATCAAAACATGTCTTGAAGTTTAAAATCGTTATAGTTAATATTATTTATTTTGAGTTCTTATATTATGCGTAGTTGACGAAATTTTTAATATTCCTAAATTTGCAAAAGAAAATAATACGTTTTTAATAACAAGTAAACAGCAATAACAAATTGGAGTATAAAAATTATTTCCATAAGTCACTTATTGATTTACCCAATTTCGATTTTTTTGTTTTGACTCTTTTTAGCTATGCTTTTGCTAATATTGTTACGATTAATTCTTAATTTACTTGTACCCGTTGTACTTGCAACTATATTATAATATTTCTTCTTTTTACAAATAAACTTATATTGCTAGATTTAAGTTTTCACGACATTTTTCTGTACTCATTTACCCCTCTTTGGGGTGTTATAAATAAAATAAATAAATAATCGATGCACATATGTGTACTGGGAATATGTCGGTGTATGCCTCGAAAACAATGCTATAAAAATAAAATTTATTAAAAAAAAAAAAAAAAAAGTTATTTTTCAAAATACGAACCACTATCTGTGTACGTAAGTTGGCGTCGTTTAAATGACACGCCCCCCCCCCCGGGTACGTCGTTCACACACACCGCGAAGAGGTCGAGAAATATTTCTTCTCACAGTCATCCCCAGCAAAGGTCCACAACAATACGTCGTATTTATTCATGCACAAATCATTGCAGACGGTTCGGTCTTTTGAATTTTTTATTTGTCGACACTCCATATTAAAAAAAAAAAAAAAAAAAAAATGGAAATGACACTTAAAGGAAAAAAAGTTTACTCGCTATTGGGAATTTCACAATGGAGAAACGCGTTGAACTTACTTTCTCGATTGTGTCAAAGACTGTGACCATGGCCTAAATGTGTGTGTGTGTGTGTGTGTGTGTGTGTGTGTGTATGTTGGGAGGGGGATGAGGGGGTCGTAACCCTGTACTTGTTATTTTGTTTTCGTTATTTTATAATCAGTTTACGAAAACAATTTTTTTTAAATATTATGAGAAAATACGCTGGAAAAATAGTTATTTCCAAAATTTTCAAAATTCTATAGCCAAAAAGAGATAATCATTTTTTTAAAATGTTATCTGTATTACAGTATTATCAATAAATAATGAAAATTTCAAATTTTTTCGAATTACCTTTAGGTCAATAAAGTCTATTTCACGATGAGATCTAGTCTATGACTTCAGACTTATTATACCGTTTTTAGTTTTTACACTAATTTACTGTGGTTTTTTTTCCTGTGTTTTGAAAAATTACCATTTGAATGTATCAATAAGATTAAATTTCTGATCTATTAATTTTCCGAACAGGCAGTGTGAGATGGCTGATAAAAAAATGATAACTTATTTTGTTTTTGTTTTTTTTTTTTCTAAATTAGCAACTCAACCCCCATGTCCTCTATTTATTATTGTCTCCATTGTCTTTGTGCGACGGTACTCGAGTATTTTTCATATTTCCTTTGGATTCTTTACCGAGCAGGTCTGCACTTTTTATTTTTATTATTCATAAAAATAATAATATTGTCTTCAATACCGATTTAATAATGAGAACGAACAATTATTATTTGTCAGTCCGTATCCGTCGGTAAGTACCAACTCGGTTTTTTTTTTTCGACTTCCGGGTTAAACGGTTTCCGAATTAAAAACAAATTATACGAAAATGAAAGAAATATAATAACGTTTTCGTCGATATTACGGAGCAGCACGCCGCCGCCGTGTGGATCACGTGATAATATCATTATAAATACGAAAACGCGATAGTCGCATTTCTGTGGACTAATGTTATGTCTTCTCACATAACGTTTTTGAGAATATATTTCTCCAGAGAACTTGTGAACTTGATGTCACAGTCATCGGAGCAATTAGAGGGGGACTTAAGGGGGCTAAGCCTCCTCAAAACTACTCATAGCTCCCCAGAATTTATGAGAATTACATAAGTTAATGCTTTTTCGGAGGCTAAATCAACAAAATAAACAAATTAGCCTCCCCCCCCCAAAAAAAAAAAAAAAAAAAAAATGTTTTCTAAGTTGTGCTAATGGTCACACAGTGTTATCGTGTAGTGAAATAATAATAATTAGGGCTCGGAAGTTGTAGAAATCGCATATTGCTCTGTATGCTCTCGATTTATAGCAGACCCAGCTAGAAATCTGAATTGTACAATGGCGAGTTAAAAAAATTGAAAATTAAAAATGCATATTTCGCATATTTTGCCAATTTTAGCTAAAAAAAAGTGCAGATTTCGTATTTTTCTGAAAAAGAAAAATAGATTTTTTTCAATTTTGTAAAAGTATTGGTGGTTCAATGCAAATGACTTAACAGGTATTAGAAAACGTGTAATTTTTTTTTTTCGTAATTTAAAAATACTGAAAAAATATTTTTGATTTTATTTTCAGCTCAATAAGATGTCAAAAATGCCAACCAGATACAATTTTTCGCTCAGTTGTAAATGGTTTTTATGTATATTATTAATTTATCGCAACAACATCTGATGTATTTTATTTTTGGAATTTAGAATAATATTTTTATTTGACATTTTTAATGCCTACAACTCCCGAGCCCTAATAATAATAATAATAATAATAATAATATTATAATTAAAAAAACTGAACGTTTGTCTCTGTACTGAAAAATCACCCGGCGAAACGCGCGCGATTACCAATACAACGGAAAATCAATATAAACCCTCAACGCGCACGCACGTCGTGCACATTGTTCGAGACACATAAGCTTAAACATAAATCTCGGACTGATTAACACTGAAAGTCACATCGCGCATTTACTCTCATTAAATTCATTTTGAATTATATACCTAACAATGTTTGTGTTCGTGTTCCTAATCCCACATCATAATATCGTAATATAATAATTATTTCGCTACGCATCCACGCGCGAACACATGTGCGAGGCACACGGAAGATGTTCGTTTCGAGAAAATTCCATAGCGACCAATCATCGTTGTTTTTCGAAATATTATCATAAACGAGGCTGGGGAATTTCTATTAATGATTTTATTTCAAATTTATTTATGGTTATAAAATTCTCATTTTACCACAGAAAAATATATTTTGAAATTATAATAAAATATTGCATAATAAATGTACATATTTATTTTATATCTAATCGTCTGCTAAAAAACTTTATTTCCATATTTTTTTCCTCTTTCGAGAAATATTTTGATCGACATCGTTTTTGTCCACGGAACAATTGAATTGGATCCCAAACACAGGCAGTCAATATTTTACCCTCAATAAATTGCTCTGAATTGGCTCCCTAACTTTTTTTTCGAAAAAATATATTGATTACCAAAATGTTATCAATAATTTAAAGTCAGGCGTTATTTCTTAAATTAGATTGACGCCAGTCACACACAAGAGAATCATGTAGATTCTTAATTTTAACACACGGTTGGTTTACGGTATCACATTTGTATATTTTACTTCATACATTGAGAGTAATATATATATATATATATATATTTATTTACAAAAAAAATTATTTAGTAAATATATACAATAAAAGCTAAACAGTAATTAAAAAAATTAAAACGCAGACAATATTATAGCTAAACACATCATTATAAAATATATATATGAATACAAATTAATATAAAATGTTTCAAACCCATATAATTTTATAGAGTGTCGTTGTAAAATGAACAAATAAAAACTAATGAGTTAAATAGAAATAAATTATAATATCAAACTATTTTTCGTGGCTTATATACTTATGGGGGCTAGTATTTTAATGTACTGAAACCTTGAATTTACACCAGTGTCATGTTTTCGAATTGCATCTTCTAAAAATTTTATTATTTTATCTTTGATCACATTTCGGTGTGGAACTTCTTATAAAAATTGTTCTGTCACTTTGAATACTATATAATATAATATTTAATAAGTCGAAGATATTTTGATGCGGTGAATAAGTTAGTGTCGAAAAAGTAAACTAGTATAATATTATTATGAGAACCCCTTGTTAAATAATAATATTTAACAGTTTAGGGAGCCAATTCGAATATACACTTTTTGGGAGCCAATTCAACGGTCGCCGTTTTTCAAAATAGTAAATCTCTACGAGATTTTTGAATCCGGTTAAACGTGATACTACTTAGGTTTCCTATATTATATTTTGTTTATTAAATCTACAATAATGTCCTCACAGTCTGTTTGCACCGTTGCAGTTCAATCTAGAAATCTGTTTTCGTTTAACATTTTTGGATTGTTGGTGAAGCGTGTCTTTTTTTTACTAGATATTATTATTATTTCGTGCGGTAAGAGTGGTCGAGAAAATTCGTTTAGCCTCTCAATATTTATTTTATATTTTTTTCCATTTGAAAAGATTACGTGCCTCAATAAAACTGTCCGTGTTTGGATGGTAGAGTGAAAATTTCGGTCTACTTTAAAATGTACATTTTTTTTCCAACTCAAAATTATATTTTATCGAATTCTCTGAAATGCGCAGCGACTGAAAATAAAATATTTTTCACTCTTTCCAGGCACATTTACGTCATAGTGTCGACGATATAAATTAAAGACCCGGCGGCAACAACCAGACATATCCACTTTTTCAAATTGTTCAGGAAGAACAAAAAACTATTTGAAAAGAAAAAAAATAGGAATAGGTTTAAAAAAATTAACAAAATACCTTAGCAAATACCTTGGCAATAATTATAACAAAGAATATCCAAACGAATTTTCAAATGCTTTAAATCGTTTTATTGAAGAAATTATTTATCGCTTCTTTAAAATTCAATACACCCGTCAAGAGAATCCCACCCGACGAGCGAAGTACACAATTTTTTTTTTTTTTTCACTTAAAATGCACACAAAGTAAGCATAATAATTAACAGGAAAAATAACCTCGATCGAGATACGACGTGTAAGCCCGTTGATTGTTTTTATCATCCCATTATTTTAATATTGCGAATTTTTCATTAACAAAGTACAGCCGCCGAGAGATGGGTCCGGGGGGGGGAGGGACCCGGAGGAGCTCACCCCCTCTTTTGGCTGTCACACCGGGGGCCGTGTCACATGATGTGCGCCAGAGTGGTCGGTCGTCAACACTCAGTCCGTCAACCCGTTTCTCCGCACGACGCCCCGCAGACCGCAGTGTAATAATAATAATTCCTCGTTCGCTGGCGCGCACGGCAAATCTCCGCAGCGTTATTATTATTATTATTGTTATTATAATTGTCACACCTCTAAACAAATGTCACGGGACCGTGACGATTTACGGACGGCACATAAATTACAATATTATTTACCCGCCGCCGGCGATGATTTAGTCTCTGTATATTATATACTACCCGTATTATATTGTCTGTACGTGGATCTCGCGTCACCCAGGTGGGTCGTATTTGTCACCACCCGAAACGAGCGCTAAGCCTGGCCGAGAGTTACGTCGTCGTCTTCGTGCAACACGGTGTGTAAAAATACTATAAAAATCGTTATCATTATTATTATTATTATTATTATTATTGTTATCAGGGACGCATATAAGCAAACCATAGACGATAAAGAATGAATGGGCCATACATAGTTCCTTTTACTCTCGTGTTCCTTGAAATTTACCTGAGGTGCTTTTTTTTTTGTTCCATGACAATTTTTTTATATTATTTATTCCATGAATATATATATATATATATTTTTATTTCGTGACTTGAATCATAGTGATATAAAATAAGTGTACGACTTGAGAGAAAAAATAAAATATTTGAATTTCCAATCGGTTCGGTGGTCATTTGTAAATAGTTATCGTTGTACAAACAATAATATTATTATTATCACATGATAAAAAGTATTAACCTAACAAAGTAGTAGTTCAAAATTCAAGCGTTTATCAGCATCTGAAAACGTTATCACAAACGAAATACAGCCAATGACAGCTCGCGATTTCCCACGGGTGTCTAAAGACAAAAATAATTTGACTAAATGTAAGCCGAAGAGGGAAGCAAAGCAATGCAAAATAATTTCAGGAGAAATGATAGTTAAGTATAAGTATTTGAACCATAAATATATTTAATCGTTTTGTTTCACTTCAGTGAGGCGAATAATAGTATGACCATTAGCGCAACTTGGAAAACATTTTTGGGGGGGGGACTAATATATTTATCTGATTAATTTAGCCCCCCAAAAAGCATTAACCTTATGTAATTCTCAAAAATTCTGGGGGGCTATGAGTACTTTTGAGGGGGCTTAGCATCCTCAAGCCCCCCTCTAATTGCGCCTATGAGTATGACAGGTGCTAGTATTGCAGTAGAGAGTTGAGGGAAGGGTATTCCTTCATTATCTCCTGGTACGACAGGAACACGAATAAACAATAATTAATAATATTCAAAATTCCCCATTTCCACCAACCGCAGAACGCTAGTTTTGTACTATTGTTTAGTGATTTTTCAGAATTCGGTAAATATTTTAAACAGTATTCTGTTATTTTTAGTAAATGTTTGCAAAAATCTCAGGTTAGGTGCATTTCAACCCCTGGCTATAGGCGTAGATAAGGGGGAGGTTTTTGGGGGTTTCAAACCCTATCCATTGATAAAATCTTTTAAAATTTTCTAGTTTATAAAATATTTATAACAGAAATCTTTTTCAACAAAAAAACGTACTTTAAATTTTTAATTTCAGTATCAAACATTAAAGATTCATTTGTAAATATAAACTTATTAGTATTTAGTACCACTATATAATCCCACTTGATTCCGTCTTAAAATATTCTATAGGAATTTCAGTTTGTATTAGAAAAAAAAAAAAAAATGTATACAAACAAGATATTTTCAGATTTTTGTAAAAAAAAATTTTGACTCGAAAAATATTATGTATTTTACTAGTGAAAATTTAGTACTTTTATTTTTGAAATACCTACAGACCAATTAATAGTAAAATTTAATTAGGAAAAAACGTTTTTTATTACATAATTTTTTTAGAATTTTTATAAATTTTTCTAATTTGCTCGAAAAAACTGTTAGAATTTCGCAAAATTACTTCTATTTAATAAAAATAATTTTAATATTGTATAATATTTTAAAATTTCGATGTATATGAATAACCAGGGCTTAGAACACTCCTTAGTATTTGCATTTTGGATTGTGAACGAAGTGAAGAAGCTTATGATTTTACAATGATGTTTATTTTTTTCTCTCTATCTTTCTAGAAACACTTTTTTTATTTTATTTTTTTTCAGAGTTCAAATAAGAAAGTTTTTATTTCATTATTTTTGCATTTCCTTGCGATTTTCCCGAATTAATGCATTTCTGTATTGCTTAATGTCAGTTTATTTTAACTTTTATATTCGATTTTTTTTTTTTTTTGTTTAATTTTATTCATATTTCAAATTCATGCCACCGTTTTAGGTACACGTATTTATCAAATTAGTCGTAAAAATTATTAAATAAATAAAAATTAAAAAAAAAAAAAAAAAACAAACAAACAAGACAAAATGAAAATTGAACATGATATTATGTTAAAGAGTATTTATAATAAACAGTGCCTACAGTTTAATAAAACATTTGTTTTTTTTTTTTGTTTCACATAAATATTTAATTGTGTTTAGGTGTTCTAAGAATTAATTTGTTTGAGCTTATGAAAAAACGTCATTATTAAGTAATTTTTCGGTATTAAAAATAATATTTTCAGCCAACAATTTACATTTTCAAATCATTTTTCAATAGAATTTAAGATATTTTTTTGTAGCATTATTTGAAACTTCAATGTGCCTTTATTCCTAGGTTTTTAGTGCATCATTTCCTTAGCCTTAATAAAAACCATTATCATGCGCGCCCACAGGATTTTTTTCAGGTAAGGGCATTACAAATTCTCATATTATATTGTAATCTCATTTGTGATAAAAGCAAACACAAGAAAGTTAGTAAAAAAAAATTAATATGTTCTTTGTAAATCAATAAAATATAATATTTTATGTTTTTGTCAGTATGAACAGGTATCTGTATTACAAATGTGCAGTTTTTTTTTGTGTCTATTTTAAATTTATAAATCAATACAATCAAAATATCAATGAAATGTTTATATATACAATAGAAATATAGCTGAAATCGAATTTGGAACATTCCAAGGAGGACAAAACCCCGTCTTGCCCCCCTCTCCGCTTGCCTGTGACCACAAAATTATTATCATGGCGGTGTGTTTTTATTAAGTAGATACGCATAACGGTGCGAAATTGTTTACCATAATTTTGGACTTACACAAAAAAAAAAAAAATAAATAATAAAACATCAAATATTTTTTTATGTTTCAGAAAATCGATCAGGTATATTACAACAGTATCAAAATCAATGTAATGTCTGTAAACAAATAATGTTTTTCCAAGGTCATAGTCAGCATGACATTTCGGGAGGGGTTTACTAAATAAATTAGGACAATAAAAAAAAAAAAAAAAATCTCAACAAAATCTGTTTGCATTATAATAATAATTACATTATCATGAAGTTTATGCAATCTTACATAAAATAATATTATTAATTATTATTATTATTGCTGTATAATTTTATTTATTTTGATTTAAAAATATATTTCATGGGAGGGGGGTTCGAACCCTGAAACCCCTCCCCTGGCTACGACCTTGAATTGTTTTTCCTATGGAAAACTCAGAAGCAATTTGAATTGCATTTAATTTAAAATAACTGTTGTAAATTGTAAATAATTATAATTAATAACTGTCAGAACTAGAAAAATTAAAAAAAAAAAAAAAAACATTAAAACGTGTAAAACAACTTAAATAAGTTATTGGTTATAATTAATAAATTGTTTACTCATTGATTCAGTAGCTTGAGTAAATATTTGATTATTCCACGTAACAGTTTCTCGCAGCAAAATTAACATTGTAAACACGAAGATTAAGTTAAAACGCATTAGTAATAATAAAAAAAAAAAAAAATAATTATTATTTCAGCTCGCCAAATACAACTTTAGTAAGTACATCGGGAAAAAAAGTAGGGGGCGAAACGTTTCCAAACGATACCCTCGAAATCAGGTGCTGCAGTGGGTTTTATTTTCGTCACTGCACAGATTTAAAACGACGACTTCGGCTCACGTCTGACTCGCGTTAATGGTTTTTTACAATGGATATGGCAATAGTGGGGGGGGGGTGGTGGTGGTGTGTGGAGAGGATTGGCGTGTACGAACTCGTTTTTCACACGTTATGTCGCAACACACACACACACACACACAGTGGCGCGTTAAAAGGTTTTCGAAATATCGCCTTCCGTCTGTAGTCGTAACGATCAGAGAGTAGTATAAGTTCGATCCGATTACCTTCGACGTGGTGGTGGTAAATACAATATAACCATTTCAATAAAATCCATAATGTACCAGTAGTCAGCGAATTGTGTTTTTACTCGCGGCGGCGGCTAAGGCCTCTTATGAAAATATGCGGAAAATAGAAATTCCAATTGAAACCAAATTGGTAAGTGTATTTGGGCGTGATTTTAGACGAACTCCTCCTCGCCCGGGGCCCCCACATTTAAAATCCAAAAAAAAAAAAAAAAAAAAACCTTAATGCTAGCAGTGCCTTATTTATTATGCAAGGACATTATGGGGTATTTGTCCCGGGCCCACAAATTGGATTTAATTTTAATTTTAATTTTAATTAATCGAGAAATATTTACACATTTCAAAGATATTTATTCTTATATTAATCTTATTTTTCAGTCACAAAATATAGATCAAAAAAATTAAAAAATATTCACATACCAAAATGGTATATTATTATAATTGACTGAGCGTTATTACTATAGAATATAAATTATAAACATTTTTGAAGATTTTGTGTAATACTTACATTCAGATATTATTTAATTTGTTATTAAGTACTAACTGGTTATATATATATATATATATATATATATATATATTATTTTATTGGTTACTAATTATAATTTTATTTACAATAATTTAATTGACAATATTATAGGCCATTTTTTTTTTTTTTTATTTGGTCCCGGGCCTCAAAAATTCTAAATCAGGCTCTGAATACTAGACTATGTACTCTTCCGTTCTATTCTCAAATCAAATCTTTCCCTCGACAATAACAATAAGACCTGTTTGGACCTATGGAATTCTATTATGGGGTCGTGCCAAAGCATCCCAAAATAAAAACAATTGAGGCATTTCAATCAATCACCCCCCCCGCCGTTTAATAAAATCTGCTCCTTGGTACGTTTCTAAACTGACCTTAACATTGAAACCATTAACAAAGTTGCATCCAACCATCAAAAAAAAAAAAAAAAAAATTCCACTCTAAACTAGCCTCTCATGTTAACTCACTTATAGCCCCATTCGAGGTGGATTAAAACTTGTCTGAAAATCCCCCCCCCCCGTTGGTTAAAAAGACGATGGTGCAATGATTTGTTAAATTCCTAACCAAAATACCACCTGAGGATACTGTCACTGGATAGCCTCCCTCCTCATATTATTACAACACTGTAATGTAAATATTTTGTTCTATTTTTATCCAATTTGCTTATTGTACATAATATGATACAGATTGTAAATTTTTCTATTTTAAATAAATAAAATAATAATAATATGCGTGCGACTAAACCATCAAACCTAGACACTTCGATAAATCTCGATCGGACTATGTACTTAAGATTAGTTATTTATGTGTGGTTGTGAATTCGGTCTACTTACTGAATCACTTAAAAATCAATAAAAATACGAATTAAATCTCACTGAAATGCGCATTGCGATTTTATTTATTTATTTATTCTTTTGTATACAGCTGCACGAAGAAATCAAAAATTTTAAAAACGTAAGAAAACGGCAAGTGTAACACTATAAAGAAAATATCTTAGTTTTGATGTTTATATCAATTTTACAGAAAAAAAAAAAAGAGAGAGAGAGAGAGAGTAAGAAAGAAAACTCAATTTACTTAGGTGGATTTTGATTACAAACAGATTAAATTAAATTGATCGAATTGAATTAAAATGTTGATAACGAACTGTAAAAGAAAGTTTTTATATATAATTTTACATTAATTGAAAAAAAATAAAAGTTTTTTGCTCCTCAATAAAAAAAATAACCATAATAATATTATGGTAATTGACGGAAAAGTGCCGTAAAATGACTAAATAAAAAAGCCGGATATACTTCAAACCATGGGTATTCTTTGATCCTCGGGTCAGATACTATCTAAGTGGTGGGTGCGTTGAATTTTAGGAAAACGATAAATCCTTTCTTCGAAATTAAGTATATTAATAATATAAAGAACAATAAGTAAGTCGATATTTTCGAACCAATTTTTTTTTTTTTTTTTTTTTTTTGGGGTGGAAATTAAACAAGAGTTTTTCGCATTATTTTAATAGGAAATTCTGGAAAAAAGTTTTTAAGTATTTAAGTTTTTAAGTATTGACAATTTCAATTCAAAGAAGTTTCATTTAACCAAGTTCGACTGTAATTTGTATTGAATAAAATACAAATCATGTAAATTGATGTAAATCGCGACGACCTTGAAAAACTCGATATCAAGTCCAGTGAAAGTTGGCCATCCCTTCACGTAGAGGACCTATGCGCACGCCTCGGAAGCATAATAATCAGGGCTCGGGACTTAAAGCATTTGCTTGTCTTTACGGATTGACTTAAAATGCAGCAGAGTGCTATGCAGAAGTGTATGTCATGTTAAATTATGAAATTTGAAAGTGCTTTTTTTGTTTTGCCTTTTTTCAGCGATTTTCCCAAAAAATGCTTATTTCAAGTTTTTCTGTTAATTATTGCTTTTTTGACCAGTTTTTCTATTTTTTTTTTTTATGATATCTCGTGCAAAGTTGTTTCTGATAGAATTAAAATTTCCAACGCTCAAAATGGAACTGGATTTCAGGGAAACAAATTAATATACTAATTGAATTCACGTTTAAAGGTCTATCACTAATTTCTCGGTAAATGATATTTGTCGACCGTCGTGGGTCTTTATATGCGTGATATTTATATACAAAATATAATGTTTTGATTTCAAAATTTACTATAATCGATTGTCGTTCGCATTTGTCGTTTAACATTTCAATGCAATAATGACTGTAAGATTTAATTAATTTTTTTTTTTTTCAACTATTTTCAAATATCGTTTACGTTTTATTTTTCAGGAAATTCTCAGTCTTGAAGTTTAATTTTTTTTTATAATATAAAGGATAAATATTTATTTTAGATTCTGAATGAAGTGAAGGAGCTAGTGTTTTTACAATGATGTTTATTATTTTTTTTTTTCTGTGTACAACTTTTCGCATAGAAATACTTGTCCAAAAGTTTCGATCAATAACTTTTTGAAACCGGATTTGCCTCTAGATTGTACATTAGAGAGGTCATTTTTTGAATTTCT